>ML300202.1:30352-73411 GCA_005239495.1 Nicotiana undulata
GGGGGGGGGGGAGGGGGGGAATAGATTTTTATTGAATTGTGACTGAACCCATAGGGCTGCCTACGTATCCCCTATTAAATGGGAATCACATCAGGCGTAGTTCAATTTACAGCATTGAGAAAAGCATAAAGAGTTACACATAGTAGCGCTTGACTGCATCTTAGTTGATTGGTTTTGAAAAAATCTCTCCATCCATTTCTGTGAGTATAAGTGCTCCTCCTGTCATCACTCTATGAACCATGTACGGGCCCTGTCAGTTGGAAGAAAATTTCCCTTTGGCTTCATCTTGATGTGGAACGATCTTCTTTAACACCAGCTGCCCCGGTGTGAATCGTCTTGGCTTGATTTTCTTATTGAAGGCTCTGATCATCCTGTTCTGGTAGAGTTGACCATGACAAACTGCGTTCATTCTCTTTCCTTCTATGAGGGCTAGCTGCTCATAACGGCTACTCACCCATTCTGCGTCGCTGAGCTCAACTTCTTGTATGATCCTTAGGGATGGGATTTCAAATTCGGCAAGGATAATGACTTCCGTGCCGTAACCAACATATAAGGAGTTTCTCCGGTTGACGTGCGGACTGTGGTGCGATACCCCAATCAAAGCAAATGATAACTTCTCATGCCACTGCTTATGCCTTTCTATCATCTTCCTTAGTATTTTCTTGATGTTTTTGTTAGCAGCCTCAACGACTCCATTCATCTGAGGTCTGTATGCTGTGGAGTTCTTGTGTTTGATCTTGAAGGTTTCGCACATGGCTTTCATCAAATCACTGTAGAGATTGGAACCATTGTCGGTGATGATTGATTCTGGAACTCCGAACCGACAAATAATGCGGTCGCGGACAAAATCGGCTATGACTTTCTTAGTGACTGCTTTGTAGGAGGCTGCTTCGACCCATTTAGTAAAGTAATCAATGGCAACCAGAATGAACCTGTGTCCGTTAGAGGCGCCAGGCTCGATCGATTCAATAACATCCATGCCCCAGGCGGCAAACGGCCACGGTGAACTTGTTGCATTAAGCTCACTCGAAGGTACCTTTATCATATCTCCATATATCTGACAGCGGTGGCACTTTCGGACATACCGAATGCAGTCCGTCTCCATGGTCATCCTAAAATAAACAGCTCGAAGTATCTTCTTTGCTAATACAAACCTGTTCATGTGTGGACCGCATGTCCCAACATGAATTTCTTCCAATAGTCTTGATGCTTCTTTTGCGTCAACACACCTTAATAGCCCCAAATCGGGAGTCCTCCTGTATAAGATTCCTCTATTGTGAAAGAAGTTGTTGGACAATCTCCGAAGTGTGCATTTCTGAGTGGCATTTGCAAGCTCTGGGTATTCTCCTTTTTCCAAGTATTCTTTGATATCATGGAACCAAGGATTTCCATCTGCTTCTTCTTCGACATGGGCACAGTAAGACGGTTGATTCTGGATTCCCACTGGAATAGGATCGATGAAATTCTTGTCTAGATGCTGGATCATAGATGATAGAGTGGCCAATGCATCAGCGAACTCATTCTGGATTCTGGGGACATGCCAGAACTCTATCTTCGTGAACCTCTTTCTCAACTCCTGAACGTGATGTAAATATGGATATCTTGGAATTCTTGGTTGCCCACTCTCCTTGTACCTGGTGTACCAGTAGGTCTGAATCGACATTCACTAACAACTCCTGGATGTTCATGTCAATGGCCATGTTGAGCCCTAAGATACAGGCCTCATATTCAGCCATATTGTTGGTGCAGGGAAATCTGAGATTTGCGGATACTGGATAATGCTGACCTGTTTCCGATATTAGGACTGCTCCAATACCAACTCCTTTGAAGTTTGCAGCTCCATCGAAAAACATCCTCCAACCGTCGTAGGATTCTGCAATGTCCTCTCCTACGAACAACACTTCTTCACCGGGAAAATACGTTTTCAGGGGTTCGTATTCTCCATCCATCGGATTTTCAGCAAGATGATCTGCTAATGCTTGTCCCTTGACCGCCTTTTGAGTTATGTAAATAATGTCGAACTCGCTCAACAGGATTTTCCACTTGGATAGCTTGCCAGTGGGCATAGGCTTCTAGAAGATGTACTTTAGTGGATCCATCCTTGATATGAGGTACGTTGTGTAGGCGCAGAAATAATGCCTTAGTTTCTGCGCGACCCAAGTCAAAGCACAACAGGTGCGCTCCAATACAGAATACCGGGCCTCACACGGAGTGAACTTCTTGCTGAGGTAATAGATGGCCTGCTTTTTCCTTCCCGTTTCATCATGTTGCCCAAGAACGCAACCGAAAGCTCCGTCCAACACGACAAGGTATAGTAACAGAGGTGAACCTGGATCAGGCGGTACCAAAACTGACGGTGTTGAGAAATACTCCTTAATTCTATCAAAAGCCTTTTGACAATCCTCATTCCACTTGGTTGCGGCATCCTTCTTTAGAATCTTGAAGATTGGTTCACAAATGACTGTAGATTGTGCTATGAACCGGCTGATGTAATTAAGTCTCCCCAGGAAACTCATAACATCCTTCTTGTTCTTTGGTGGTGGCAATTCCTGAATGGCTTTGACCTTGGACAGATCCAACTCTATTCCCCGGCGGCTTACAATGAATCCCAGCAGCTTCCCAGCAGGAACCCCGAATGCACACTTTGCAGGGTTCAGTTTCAAATTGTATTTTCTTAACCCGTTGAAGAACTTCCTCAAATCTTCCATATGATCATCAACTTTCTTTGATTTGATAATGACGTCGTCCACATATACCTCAATCTCTTTGTGGATCTTGTCATGGAATATAGTAGTCATAGCCCACATGTAGGTGGCCTGCATTCTTTAGGACGAACGTCATCATCTTGTAATAGTACACCCCCCATGGCGTAATGAACCCGTTTTCTCAGCATCTTCTTCGTCCATCTAAATCTGATGATAACCAGCAAAACAATCTATGAAGGACTGCAACTCATGTTTGGCGCAGCTGTCGATTAGAATATGTATGTTTGGCAAAGGGAAGTCATCCTTCGGACTGGCCCGGTTAAGATCCCGGTAGTCGACACAGACTCTGACCTTCCCATCCTTCCTTGGCACAGGTACAACGTTGGCGAACCATGTCGGGAACTTTGGCGTTGATCTGCTTGGTAACCTCTTCTTTGATTTTCAAATTCATGTCAGGTTTGAACTTCCTGAGCTTTTGCTTTACCGGTGGACACGTCGGATTGGTTGGAAGCTTGTGAGCCACAATAGATGTACTTAGGACAGACATGTCAACATACGACCAGGCGAATATGTCCTCATACTCCTTCAGAAATTCTGTGTATTCTTTCTTCTCTGATGGTGACAAATGAATGCTTATGCGTGTTTCTTTGACGTTCTCTGAATCTCCCAGATTGACAACTCCAGTCTCGTCCAGGTTGGACTTAGGTCTGTTTTCAAAGTTTTCAACTTCTTTGACAATCTCGGCAGGTATATCATCTTCTTCTGAATCAATGTCCATTTGATGCGTTGTCTCATTGCACGTCACGGTCATCGGTTCATCAAGATAAGTAATAGTAATGCTGTATAGATAAAGTAATGGGAGAAAATAGTAGCGAATAAATATAAGATTCATAAGGAAATTGGAAATGCTTTGATAAGACGAATAATTGTTTTGAACATTGGAGATCTTATTGCAATAATTGAAAATGCAAAAAAGGAAGAAAACTCATTTAGTAAATAAAACAGTTAATAATGCTTGTTTTTAGCCTGGCTACCCCGAGGCTCGGCGGGCTTTGGTCGTCCGGACGGACCAGTTCTTGAGACGAGCTCCTCTGCTCACTGCCTGTATGGAAGGGCCTTCCTCCCCCTCCTCCTCGAGAACAACACATCAATCCATGTCCTCGTCGTCTAGAAACAAGTTCCTCATTGTCTGTCACGACCCGAAATCCCACCATTGGGCCATGACTGCGTCTAACGTTGAACTCGCTAGACAAGCCAACGTATACAATTTCATTAACGTACTAAAACTAAAAATTCAGAATTAAGTAAAGCATCTAATATTCTTTTTTTCAAATGCGGAAGCAGATAACTTCTGAAAATAACTTAAAACACCAATAACACGATTCGTTTACAATATCCCGGCACCTGGAGTCACTAACTCACGAACTGGCTAAGAGGTTACTAAATACAAAGTCTGAAGAAATAACACAAAACTGTCGTAGAACTAAGGAAAACAAGACAAAATAGAAGAAGAGGATAGAAGAGACGCCAAGGCCCACGAACGTCTGCGGGTTTACCTTGTAATCTCTGAAGTGGACTGAAGGATTCTCCTCAATCAGTGTCCACCAGGTCCGACTGCGGGATCTGCACAACATAGAGAAGTGCAGGTGTAGCATCAGTACAACCGACCCCATGTACTGAGCAAGTGCCGAGCCTAACCCTGGCCGAAGTAGTGGCGAGGCTAGACACGACGACGATAATCTACCCGTACAGTTCTACAAAAAATATAGCAAAGAAGTGACAAATATTCAACAGATAAGCAAGGGATACGGGAACAAGTAAGGGGGCAACAGGTAAATAGCAAATTAGATGTTAAACACAATAAATAAACAGATAAATGAATGGCACGACATCACCCTTCGTGCTTTATTCTCTTCCTCACTATGCAACAGGTAAATATATATGAAATTATTACAGTAATAAATGAAATGAATGGCACGGCATCACCCTTCGTGATTTACTCTCGTCCTCACTATACAACAGGTAAATATATATGAAATGATTGCAATAATAAATGAAATGAATGGCACGGCATCACCCTTCGTGCTTTACTCTCTTCCTCATTGTGCAATAATAAATAAAGAATTGATATGAATGAATGGCACGACATCACCCTTCGTGCTTTACTCTCTTCCTCACATTGCAATAAATAAATAATAAGTGATATGAATGAATGGCACGGCATCACCCTTTGTGCTTTACTCTCTTCCTCACATTGCAATAAAAAATAATAATAAATGATATGAATGAATGGCACGACATCACCCTTCGTGCTTTACTCTCTTCCTCACCCAAGTAATACCAACAACAAATAACAAACTTGGCAAGGAAATCAATTACCGAAATTCAATTCACAACCACCCGACACGGGGAATAACAACCACAGTCAAACACATTTGCCCGGCAAGGGTCTCAGCTATAACCAATTCCTTACGAGTACATAACTTCCAAAAAGAACTACTTCATAACACGATAATCCTTGAGGCAATAACAAGAAATTTAAGCAAAACAGACTCACGGGCATACTTTGACACACAATGCATAGGTACTCGTCACCTTACCTATGCATTGAACATGATGAACACGTAACACATAGTGCACAATACATATTCCCTCACCAAAGTTAGGCACACTTACCTCTGTCCAAAAATAAAATTCAAGCCTCTAATACCGCCTTTCCTCTCGAATCCGACTCCGAAACGATAATATCTATTCATAATAAATTTAATAACATCAATATTGACTCATTAATACAATCTCATAGCCTAAATATACAATTCCTAGCATTCTTCCAAAAATACCAAAATTCGACCCCGGGCCCGCTTGGTCCAAAATCGAGGCTCGGACCAAAACCCGATTACCCATACCCCCACGAGTTCAAATATATAATTTGTTTTGAAATCCGACCCCAAATTGAGGTTGAATTACCCAAAATCTCATGAACCCTTACTCTATCCAAAACCCCTAATTTCTACTTTGATTTTAGGATTTTAGGTCTAGATTCTAGTGTTTGATTGATGAAAATAAGAGGAAATGATGTTAAGAACACTTACCTATGGAGCTATGGAGGAAACGTTCTTCAAAAATCGCTTAGGTGGGTTGGGGAAGAAGAAGAGTTGTGAAAAATGGGAGAAATCCCGAAATGATTATGTTTTGGGACTTAAAAATCGACCGGGCAAATTTTTTCTCCGCGTTCGCGGGCCCCAGGCCGCGTTCGCGGAGGTTTAGAAGCTTTGGCATATGCGTTCGTGATTGAGGGGTCGCGTTCGCATTGGGTAAATGACCCCCAGCCCTCCCCTGTACACTGACCCTATGCGTTTGTGCTCTATGTGATGCGTTCGCATAGGGTCCTAACCCCGAGCCTCCGCGTTCGCACCTTGTAGGGTGCGTTCGCATAGCCTAAGTCACCCCTACCCTCCCCGTTCGCACAACACTGGGTGCGTTCGCATAACACAATTTACCCAGCTCCCCTAGACCCCACTTTTACTCTATGCGTTTGCATCCCTTTGGGTGCGTTTGCATAGAGTAAATACCTGGACACCAGCAAATTGAAGAAAAACCAGATTTGTCATGCATTTTACACCCTGTTAACTACCTGAAACTCACCCGAGCCCTCGGGCCTCAAAACCAAAAACGCACACGACTCCCAAATCATCCTACAGACTTATTCATGTATTTAAATCACCAAACTATCATCAAAATCAAGGAATTAAACTCCAAAATTCATAGAAATTCCTTAAAACCTCATAAAGCTTAATTATTCCGATTTTGATCCGAAACACGCCATTTCAAGTCCGTTTTACACCAAATTTCACAGATAAGTCACATAACATATACTAAAATTGTTCCGTGCACCGGAACCATAATATGGGCCCGGTAACACGGTTTTCACATCAATTATCATTTTCAAAAACCTTTATTATTTTCAGAAAACAATTTTCTTTAAAAATTCATTTCTCGGGCTTGGGACCGGGTAATTCGATTCCGAGCATACGTCGGAGTCCCATATTTTTATACGGACCCTCGGGGACCGTCAAATCACGGGTCCGGGTCCGTTTACAAAAAATGTTGACCAAAGTCAACTCTATTCCATTACTTATTATAAAATTCCATTTTCATCAAGGTTTCACATAAAAGCTTCCTGGCAACACGCCCGGGCTGCGCACGCATATCGAGGTGAGATTAACGGAGGCTTTCGGGACCTCGGAACACAAATTTAGCCAAATATACACAGGATGACCTTTTGGGTCATCACAATCTTCACCTTTAAAACAAACGTTCGTCCTCGAACGGACATGTAAAAGTACCTGAGTTTGAGAAAAGATGGGGATAACGACTCTTCATATCGGACTCGGACTCCCAAGTAGCTGCCTCGACAGGCTGACCTCTCCACGGAACACGGACCGAAGGATAACTCTTCGATCTCAACCGACGAACCTGCCTAGCTAATATGGCTACCGGCTCCTCCTCATAAGTCAGATCCTTGTCCAGTTGGACACCGCTGAAGTCAAGAACATGAGATGGATCTGCAATATACCTCCGGAGCATAGATACATGAAACACTGGATGTACGGCTGATAAATGCGGTGGAAAGGCAAGTCTGTAGGCCACCTCTCCTACCTTGTCCAAAATATCAAATGGACCAATGTACCTAGGGCTCAACTTGCCCTTCTTTCCGAACCTCATCACGCCCTTCATAGGCGACACCCGAAGGAACACCTGATCTCCTATCATGAAAGCAAAATCACGAACCCTGCGATCTGCATAACTCTTTTGCCTGGACTGAGCTGTACGAAGTCTATCCTAAATAATCTTCACCTTGTCCAAGGCGTCCTGGACTAACTCAGAACCCAATAACCTAGCCTCTCCCGGCTCAAACCATCCGACTAGAGACTGACATCGCCTACCATACAACGCCTCATAAGGAGCTATCTGGATGCTCGACTGATAACTGTTGTTGTAGGCAAACTCTGCTAAGGGAAAGAACTGATCCCATGATCCACCAAAGTCGATGACACACGCTCGCAACATATCCTCCAAAATCTGAATAGTACGCTCGGAGTGTCCGTCTGTCTGAAGATGAAATGATGTCCTCTGTGTGCCCAACTCTCGCTGAAATACTCTCCAGAAATGGGAGTTAAACTGAGTACCTCGGTCTGATATAATGGATAGGGGCACACCATGCAATCTGACAATCTCTCTCACATAGATCTTTGCCAACTTCTCTGCTGAGTACGAAACCGACATAGGAATGAAGTGTGCTGACTTGGTCAGCCTATCCACAACAACCCATACTGCATCAACCATCCTCTGAATCCGTGGAAGCCCAACTACGAAATTCATCGTGATACGCTCCCACTTTCACTCGGGAAGCTGAATCTGCTGCATCAAACCCTGGGTCTCTGGTGCTCATACTTAACCTGCTGACAATTCAAGCACCGAGCTACATAAGCTACAATATCCTTCTTCATCCTACGCCACCAATAATGTTGCCGCAAGTCCTGGTACATCTTTGCGGCACCCGAACGAATGGAATATCGGGAACTATGGGCCTCCTGTAGTATCAACTCACGAATGCCATCCACATCGAGTACACAAATACGACCCTACATCCTCAAAACTCCCTCGGCATCAACTGTGACGTTCTTGGCACGTCCGTGCCGAACCGTATCTCTAAGAGCACATAAACAACAATCATCATAATGCCTAGCACGAAGACGATCATATAATGAATAACGAGCGACGGTATGGGCCAAAACACTACCACCCTCAGAAACCTCCAACCTCACAAATCGGTTGGCTAACGCCTGAACATCCAAAGCAAGAGGTCGCTCTCCAACTGATAAATAGGCAAGACTACCCATGCTAATTGACTTCCGGCTCAAAGCATCGGCCACCACATTGGCCTTCCCCGGATGATAGAGAAGCAACTCTAACCACCTTCTCTGCCTCATGTTCAACTCCTTTTGCTTAAACAAGTATTGCAAACTCTTGTGATCAGTGAATACCTCACACGGTACCCCATACAAATAGTGCCTCCAAATCTTCAAGGCATGAACAATAGCTGCAAGCTCCAAGTTGTGAACTGGATAATTCTTCTCGTGTAACTTCAACTGACGAGATGCATAGGCTATGACCTTGCCATCCTGCATCAATACCTCACCGAGCCCAGCCCATGACGCATCACAATACACGGTATACGGACCTGAACCTGTGGGCAATACCAACACTGGTGTTGTGGTCAATGTTGTCTTGAGCTTCTGAAAGCTCGCCTCACACTCCTCGGACCATCTGAACTGAACACCTTTCTGCGTCCACTTGGTCATCGGGGCTACTATAGATGAAAACCCCTCCACGAACCGGCGATAATAGCCTGCTAAGCCTAAGAAGCTCCGAATCTCTGTGGCTGAAGTGGGCCTAGGCCAATCTCTAACTGCTGAAACCTTCTTCGGATCCACCTAAATGCCCTCTGCCGACACAACGTGGCCCAAGAATGCCACAGAACTCGCACGTAGAAAACTTGGCGTACAACTGCCGATCTCTCAATCTAGAGAACAACCCGAAGATGCTGCTCATGCTCCTCTCGACTACGGGAATAAATCAAGATATCATCTATAAACACGATCACGAATGAGTCCAAATAAGGCCTGAATACCCGATTCATCAACTCCATAAAATCAGCAGGGGCATTAGTCAACCCAAACGACATAACCAAAAACTCATAATGCCCATAACGAGTGAGAAAAGCCGTCTTAGGCACATCAGACGCCCTGATCCTCAGCTGATGGTAACCAGATCTCAAGTCTATCTTAGAGAACACNTGGCATACCCAGTAGGTCAGTAATTAATACCTCTGGAAACTCACGAACTACGGGCACAGACTCCAGGGAAGGAACCTCGGCACTAGAATCATGATTATAGGCCAGATAGGTCAAACAACCCTTCTCGACCATGCGCCGAGCCTTCATATAAGAAATAACTCTACCAGAAGAATGGCTAGGAGTCCCCCTCCACTCCAAACGAGATACCCCTGGCAAGGCCAAGGTCACCGTCTTGGCATAACTGTCCAGGATAGTATAATAGGGGGATAACCAATCCATCCCTAATATAATATCAAAGTCAACCATATCAAGAAACCAAAGATCAACTTGAGTCTCCAGACCACCAATAACTACTAAGCAAGCACGGTAGACTCGATCTACCATTATAGAATCACCCACCGGTGTAGACACATGCACAGCAGTACTCAATGAATCACGGGGCATACTCAAATAAGGAAAAAAATATGAAGACACATAGGAGAATGTAGAACCCGGATCAAATAACACCGAAGCCTCTCAGCTGCAAACTGAAACCGTACCTGTAATAACTGCGTCAGAAGCCTCAGCATCAGGACGAGCAAGAAAAGCATAACACCGGGGCTGAGCCCCTCCAACCTGCACATATCTGGGTCTACCTGCTACGGGCTGACCTCTACCTCTCATGGCCTGCCCTCCACCTCTATGAGTCTGACCTCCACCTCTAGCACCATGACCACCACCCCTAGCTGGCTGAGGGGGTGAGGGTGCACCTGTTGCGGGGACCATAGCGCGAGTACCCTGATACTGAGAACTACCAGAAATACCTCACAATATGCCCATGAACACTACAAGAATAACAAGGTCTCTGCTGATGTGGCTTACTCTGGAACTGCCCCTGACGACCCTGATAACCACCCTGGTAGCTCTGAAGTGGTTGTGCACTGATAGGGGATGGTGGTGCTAACAGGAGTTGGCGGTGCACGGTGAGATACCTGAAGTGCTGACTAAAAAGGTCGGGGTGGATGACCACTACTGAAAGAATCCCTGCCTCCGGATGAGGCTCCACTGAATCTACCAAAGTGACGGGGCCTCTTGTCAGCCCCTTGACCACCTCCCTATGACATAATCATCTCAATCCTCTTGGCCACATCAGCCGCATCCTGGAACGCAATATCAGTACCAAACTCCCTGGCTATCTGGAGTCTGATGGGCTGAGCTAAACCCTCAATAAATCTCCGCACTCCCTCACGATCAATGGGAAGTATCATAAGTGCATGCCTGGCTAGAGTGATGAACCTGGTCTCGTACTGAGTGACAGACATGGATCCTTGCTGGAGGCGCTCAAACTACCTCTGAAGATCCTCCCTCTGAGTAATTGGAAGAAACTTCCCCAAGAATAACTCGGGCAGACCCAGCTAGTCTGGTTAGGCAATAGTCTCTCCACCAAGTCTTGGCTGCGCCAGATAACTGAAAGGTAGCAAAGTCAACTCCATTGGACTCCACTATGACCATGTTCCGAAGAACCTCATGACAGCTGTCCAAATAATCCTGTGGATCCTCTGTCGGTGCACCAGTAAAAGTAGTAGTGAATAACTTGGTGAACCGATCTAGTCTCCATAGAGCATCTGCTGACATAGCTGCACCCTCGGCTACCGGTGCCACAATACCTAACTGAGCTACTCCGGCTGTCTGAGGTACCACAATACCCGATTACCCATACCCCACGAGTTCAAATATATAATTTGTTTTGAAATCCGACCCCAAAATTGAGGTTGAATTACCCAAAATCCCATGAACCCTAACTCTACCCAAAACCCCTAATTCTACTTTGATTTTAGGATTTTAGGTCTAGATTCTAGTGTTTGATTGATGAAAATAAGAGGAAATGATGTTAAGAACACTTACCTATGGAGCTATGGAGGAAAAGTTCTTCAAAAATCGCTTAGGTGGGTTGGGGAATAAGAAGAGTTGTGAAAAATGGGAGAAATCCCGAAATGATTCTATTTTGGGACTTAAAAACCGACTTGGAAAAATTACTCTCCGCGTTCGCGGGCCCCAGGCCGCGTTCGCGGAGATTTAGAAGCTTTGGCCTATGCGTTCGCGACTGAGGGGTCGCGTTCGCCTAGGGTAAATGACCCCCAGCCCTCCCCTGTGCGTTCGCGCTCTATGTGATGCGTTCGCATAGGGTCCTAACCCCGAGCATCCGCGTTCGCATAGCCTAAGTCACCCCTAACCTCCGCGTTCACACCACACTGGGTGCGGTCGCATAACACAATTTACCCAGCTCCCCCAGACCCCACTTTTACTCTATGCGTTCGCATCCCCTAGGGTGCGTTTGCATAGAGTAAATACCTGGACACCAGCAAATTGAAGAAAAACCAGATTTGTCATGCATTTTACACCCCGTTAACTACCCGAAACTCATCCGAGCCCTCGGGCCTCAAAACCAAAAAAGCACACGACTCCCAAATCATCCTACGGACTTATTCATGTATTTAAATCACCAAAATATCATCAAAATCAAGGAATTAAACTCCAAAATTCGTAGAAATTCCTTTTTTAAAACCTCATAAAGCTTAATTATTCCGATTTTGATCCGAAACACGTCATTTCAAGTCTGTTTTACACCAAATTTCACAGATAAGTCACATAACATATATTAAACCTGTTTCGGGCTCCGGAACCATAATACGAGCCTGGTAACACGATTTTCACATCAATTATCATTTTCAAAAACCTTTATTATTTTCAGAAAATAATTTTCTTTAAAAGTTCATTCCTCGGGCTTGGGACCTCAGAATTCAATTCCAAGCATACGCCCGAGTCCCATATTTTTCTACGGACCCTCCGGGACCATCAAATCACGGGTCCGGTTCCGTTGACCAAAAATGTTGACCAAAGTCAACTCTATTCTATTAATTATTATAAAATTCCATTTTCATCAAGGTTTCACATAAAAGCTTCCTTACAACACGCCCGGGATGCGCACGCATATCAAGGTAAGAGTAAAGGAGGATTTCGGGGCATCGGAACACAGATTTAGCCAAATATACACATGATGACCTTTTGGGTCATCACATTGCCGCCAGGGCTTCTTCTTCATCGGACCCATAGATGATATTAGCCTGCTGGAAGGTCTGCTCCAAATGAGGTTTTGGCTGCTCCTAGGGGTAATAGTGATCGCGCCATGGGGGCGACCAGTTTCTGAGCTTTATAGGCTTTGTGATGCCTTGGAGGTTCTTGCCGATCCCTTTACTTGGCTCATATCCTCTCCAGTTTAAGATGCTCTCGATCTTGCTATCCCATAATTTATCTTTGTCGATGGAGTTGACCCGTTCGATATGGTGATAAGTCCCTCCACCCAGCTTTCTTCTTCCATTGATCAGAGGAATAGTCTGACGACTATAGATAGGGTTGCTACCATCGCCGTGAATGATTACCTCTTGATGGTTCCACTCGAACTTCACTGCCTGATGCAGTGTTGATGCCATAGCCCCAGCAGCATGGATCCACGATCGTCCTATCAACAGATTGTAAGATGCCGGGACATCTATCACCTGAAAATCCACCTCGAACCAAGTCGATCCCATCTGCAGACATAGACTGATTTCTCCCATAGTAGACCTCTGAGAACCAACGAAGACCTTTATATTGATTTCTCCTTCCCTAAACTCATGTAGTCCCTTACCCAACTTCTTGAGCGTTATCAGCGGATATATGTTAAGACTGAATCCTCCGTCGACAAGAATCCTAGTTATGAAATAATCTTCGCATTACACAGTGATGTGCAGAGCCTTGTTATGTCCCAATCCCTCGGGTGGTAACTCGTCTTCGTGAAAAGTGATTTTGTGACTTTCCAGCACATGGCCTACCATGTTGGCCATTTCCCTGCTAGTGATGTTGTTCGGCACATATGCTTCGCTCAACATTTTCAACAAGGCACTTCTGTGCGTCTCAGAATTCTGCAAAAAAAAAAAAGAATGGATATCTGTGTTGGTGTCTTTTTCAGTTTGTCGATGACCGGATATTCTTTAGCCTGTATTTTCCTCCAAAAATCATCTGGACCCGTCTCAATGAGGGGAGGCCGGTTGGCAGCCTGCTTGCTTGTTTCGGCCAGTTGCTCAGGGGTATAGACCCTACCAGTCCTTGTCATACCCTGTGCTACGATGGCTTCCTCAGACCTGCTTTTACTTTTCCTTCTTGCCTCGGCCGTATAGTCCCAAGGGATAGCATTTGAATAGAAAGGCAGCGTGGTTGACATCGCCACCGGAACTGGTGCAACTATCCTTACTTCAAATGGAACATGGGATTTGGGTGGCAGGACTGCCACCTCGAATGGTGCAGGTGCATTTGCCGGATACACGAAATTGACCTCAATTGGTACTGGTGCCTTTGCCTTTGTAAGTGGTGCTGCTTCAAACTCGAGTGGGATAGACACATCCACCTCAGCACTCTCGGATGGTTGAATCTGGACTATGATTGGGTTGAGAGTAACTGCAGGTTTCTTTGGGTCATCGCCTTTTGTGATCAACCCAATTGACCCCTCGGGATCCCAATCATCCTCTATCTCTATCATATGGATACCTCTGCCCTTATGGTCTGGTAAAGGGTTGTTGTGGATATTCGGAGCGGGTTCCTTGGCCACAATAATCTTGTTGTCAATAAGAGTCTGTATCTTATCCTTCAAAGAGCAGCATTCATCTATGGTGTGTCGTTTCATGCCAGAATGGTATGCACAGGATTTGTTTGGGTTAACCCACTGAGAAGGGTTCTCAAGGGTGACAACTGGGATATGTGTGACATAACCAGCGGCTTTGAGCTTTTCATACAGCTGGTCAATAGGCTCGGCTATGGCAGTGTATATTTTGGAGGGCGACGATCAAAGTTAGGGCGAGGCCGAGGGAAGTTTTGACCGGTAGGAAGTGATTGATAGTGAGGTGGCTGGGAGCTATAGGTGTTGTAGATGGGAGCGGGTTGTGAGTATTTGGGTGAGGTAGGTTGATATGTGGGTGGTGGATCTTGGTATGGAGGTGAGGTGTTTGGTAGTTCAAGGCGGGCTGATATGTGAAGGGAGGTGTTGGATAGATTTGGTATTTGGGTGGGGATTTGGCTTGTTGTGCAACCATTACGGCTCCCATATCTCTCTTTTTAGACACACAACCGGACTGTAAAGCCTTGTTAGTGGCTTTCAAAGCTTCAAAATTAGTAACCATACCACTTTTGATACCTTCTTCAATCCGCTCTCCCAATTTGATAATGTCGGAAAACTTTTGACCCTCAATCATCATCAACCGTTCATAGTATTGCAGGTCCTGAGCCCAAATGAAGAATTTGTTCATCTGTTCTTCCTCCAGAGAAGGACTGACTTTAGCAGCTTCGGACCTCCAACGAGTGGCATACTCGGGAAAGGTTTCTGTGGGCTTCTTCTTCAAATTATTGATATAGAACACATCAGGTGCATTTTCTGTGTTGAATCTAAACCTGTCCATGAAGTATGTTGCCATACCTATCCAGCTTGACCATTTCTTGGGATCTTGGCCGATGTACCAAGATAGTGCATCTCCCTTTAAGCTCCTCATGAACAGCTTCATGCGGATCCTCTCATCTTTACCTACGCCAACCAACTTGTCACAGTAAGTCCTCAGACGGACTCTCAGGTCACCGGTACCGTCAAGCATCTCGAACTTTGGAGGTTTGTATGCCTCAGGCAGTTCGACATCAGGCTGTATACAGAGGTCTTCATAGTTCAGACATTCAATCCCCTTAGCTCCTTCAGCCAGATTCTTGATAAGCAGGTCCTTCTCATCAGACTCGGATGTATGTGTGACAGGTGGGGTGGAGTAAGTCACAGTCTCCACGTAGATGGGATTGTTGTAGGCAAGGAAGTGATTTTTTTGTATGATTCTGAGGTTCCGGGGGTGGAGGTGGAGTGTTGTGGCAAGTGTTGCACTGTGGTGGGAGAGTTTGGTTATTTGGGGGAGTGGCGTGATGGTGAGGCGCGAGATGATTCTATTGCTTTGGGATATTCTGTGGAGGAGTAGAGTTGACGTCGGGGACGTTGAGGGAAAATGACAGATTGGCCAGATTCGGACTTGATCATGTTCTTCTTGAAATTTCAGCAGCTTTTGTTCCAGTGGTGACATGTTCTCATGCAAAACCTGAATACCCCGGCCATCAGTGGCCTCAACCCGTTCGATCCTATTTTCCTGTCTGGTGCCGCTGGATTCTTCTATCTTACTTTTGCCCTTGTCTTTGCCCCTGGGAGGACTGGGAGGAGGAGTAGGAGGAGGGACCTTAGATCTTGTGCGATAGACTGACGATGCCAGAATGCACGAACTAACCTTTCGGGAGGGGAATAATAAAAAAAATAAAAACAAAAGGTAACCAAGTCAGTGAGGATTATGAAAAGATATTGCAGTATTTAAACACGTAATGTGGAAACGTAAAGCGTATCCTAAGTTGGGATCCTCTTGTGCCCGAGGTAGGCCTATCGACAAATTAATTTGGAGAACTCGAAATGCTAAATGCCTCATTTTATTGATGATAAAAATAGACGAATCTTAAAACAACTCTAAATATGTGAAAAATAAAAGTCACTAATGGCCAATGGCCTTATTACACCAAAGGAGACAAAATAAAAGACACCCCCTATCTACTTGGTCCCAGAAGGACTTTCCCAGATTCTCCTGCTCCCTTCAATCGGCTTTCCCAACTCACGAACCCCAACAATAAGTAGGTCCTGGCTAGATATCCTCCTTCGGCTCCTTCAGCCTTTTGGCAGTCCTCGATCCTCTTGATGAACTTTTCCTCCAGTTCAACTATACCTCGCTCCAAGTACCCCAGCCTCTTGTTGGATCTGATAGCCATATCCTTCCATTCCTCGATCAGCCTTTTGCTGGACTCATGTATCTGATGATGATTATCCTCACATTCACGGAGCCTCTTGCGTAGATTGTTGAACTTAACTTGCGCTTCGGCCTTCTCATCTATAACTCGGTGACCCTGAGCGAATCCTGGCTCGAATTGACCCTCCATATCTCCTTCCAACCAGCTCAAATAGAAAGGAGTGCAGCCGGCGTGATACCTATCTGGCTCGATGGTGTCTTTCTCAAGCATAATCTTGCAGTGCCACAAGTGTTGAGCTTGGAACTTGTGAGGGCTGTCGTCATTCTGGAAGTCTGCTTGAAGATGGCTCATCTTCTCAACCCTAGGTATAACCTTCCTCCTACCTGCTTGCCTTATAGCTCGGAGAGGGACGTAAGGGTACGTTCCCCTCAGACCAATCAGTATCAAAAACGAAGCGTCTCGGGATCGGACGATAAATTCGTCCGTTGGGAACCATTCGAACATCCACTGGATCTGGTCCTCGGCTAAATTCCCCAGTAACTCAACCCATCCTTCGGCATTTTCTGGCTGAGCAAAGATGTCTAGAATATAGTTCATTCGCTTTGGGTGGTGGAAAGCGATATGGTCATCCCAGATTCTTCGATGGATGTCTTGGCGGTATTCGCCCTTTTGCAGATGTTCAGTGAGCCATAGTTGGAGTAATACATTGCAGCCTTCGAAATGCTTTGCTCCTCGTTGACAAATTTCTAAGGCTCGGTATATGTCTGCGATGATTATAGGCACAATGTTGAAGTCCTGCCCGTCGATCCCTTCCATTAAGGTCTTAGTGACCATGGCCAACCTAGTGTGGATCCTTTCCTTCTTCGTCGGAAACACCATTAAACCTAGAAAGCAGACCATGAAAGCAAACACTCGGCGATGGATGTGCCTCAGAGAAGTGAGGGCGAACTCGTCCTGGTAGTGCGGTATGATCTGCTCTGACCGAACCTCTCGTACAAGTAGTCAAACGGGATGTATGAATCCTTTAAACACACTAAGTACAGATTTTGCTTCAGACCCAACATTTTGAGGAAATCCCGGCCTGTGCGGTTCTCCGGCATCAGCAACCTTGGAGATTCCCAAGCCTAACTGGCCAAACCTCCTATTTCTTCCAGCAGGGGTGTCATTTCATTATTCTCGAAGCGGAATACCGACCGCTCACAATCCTAGAACAAAGTAGCAGCCTCTATCATTATCTTGTTAGGCTGAATATCCAAAAGAGAGGGAAAATTGCCTAAGTGTTTCCTAACGAGTGTTTTGTCACTGGAGTGAAGGTCCTCCCACCAGTTTAGCAATTTGGGGTGGATATTGGCGACCATGCCAAATCTGGGGATTTCGTGCCTCATTTTCTGCAAAGCAAACAAGGTTAGGCCCTTACCCCCCACCAGACTCGACTATTTAACATCAATAATTAGCAAAGAGAATTTAGTTCTCCAAATAAATGCACAGAACGTGAGAGCGTCCGTTTGGGTTCCAGGGAAACCCAAGGGACTTTGGTCAAGGCTATCTTAAAGGCTATTGTTCGGACGACACGTTAGCCCGGCTAGGTTTGACCATGATGCATGCAACATTACAATAGATTAAAGTTTTTATGGGGTTTTAGACTGGTACCCTTGAGCGGACAACTCAAGACGGAAGGCACGGAACTGTCGACTGCACCTCTGATCGACTAGTTTTACCGCAAATACGCCTTTCCGAATTTAGGGGGTAATGATATAGGAATAGCGCAACCACTCATTGTAAGTATTCCTAAAGGATTTTGTTTGGCTCGAGTGGAATATGAATGCAAAGCATGATATGCAATAAATAGCATTTAAACAAGTAGGCATGTATTTGCACGTTAAGGAAAGGGGTAAAGAAAGAAATACAGCAGTTATAATTGAGAGCGGTTGCAAAAGAAAACAAAGAGACATGTTAGTTTTGTTCACGCAAAAATAAATATTTGAAATAAGTAAACAATTGATGTCATGTAACAGGGAAGAGGAAAGGGTGCAAGCATTTAAGCAAAGTTAAAAGGGCCCAAATCCACGAAACAATTTGAAATGGTAAAAGCCTAGGGATATCCTCAGCAGAGTCGCCACGCTGTCGCGCCCCATGTTTCCCCCCTCGCACGTTTTAGGTGCGGAGCGGTCGGCTTTATGACATCTTGAGCAACTCCTTCAAAAAGGAAGAGAATTTAAAGGAAAAGTCGCCGCCTAACGATTTTATGGTGTGTTAGGGCACCTTGAGTAGTTAGCTCATAAACCAATTTGCATTACCAGAGATTGGGTAAGGGCTTGAAGTTATCCCAAGGGGAAGGTATTAGGAACCCCTTGAGATCCACAACTGTGGGTCCCGGCCAAATGGTTTCGTGAATTCAAACAACAAATAACAGCCAAGGCTCACGTAAGAGGGGATTTCAAACAAGTATTGAAATTACTAAAAAATTCGAAGAACAGAGTAAAATCATTTTTTGAAAGAAAGTATACTAGATTTTAAAGTAATATGGATCACATTAGTGCAATACCCGATAGATAGACGTGGTATTAGCACACCGATCATATCCATATTCTACCCTTCCCGCCCCACGAAGGTAGTTAAAGCGCGTGTGTTGGTCACGAAGCTTATTGCGTGCCATTACCCGTCCCATCCTATCAATCCTGGAGGGTATTTAGGACTATTATTACTACAAAGCAAGTACTAGGCTGAACCCCTAAGGTTTTAAAAAGGATAAAACTCTAGGCGGAAAATAAAAGAAACAGTTAGGACATACACATATGGGGATGCACATAAACAAATACATGGCTCGTATACCCCTCCACAAATCAGACACCTAAATAGCACGCCTCAAGCACAAAGAAGTCTCAGATTTGAGAACCTAAGGCAGGATTTCTAGGTGTGAATACAGTAACAGGACAACGAGATCAATGAGTTGCAGAAGAGGTGTATAACCAGTTTTAGGCCATTATAGTTAGCAAGCAGTGTACAGAAATAGATTCTAGTTTTAGTAAATATTGGTGCCTAAGGTTTGCCTAGGTGAGTGAAAACATTCCAGTTGCTGTTTTAGGAAATAGACAGAATGCACCTCTTTTAGACTTAGTGCTAGTGAACAGGTGTTATATGATCATGTACGGATGCAAGTCCTATAGGCATGATATCTAAAATGCAGGCAGGATGTCGAGTATGCAATCCGATTGGTTTTAAATGCAGCAAACATTTCCAATCACTGAAATCTATTTTTTTTACAAGGTTGCTTATTACACATATGGTACAGGGATATGGTTTCACTAAATTATCGAACCTAGCATATGATTTCTAGGCGCTGTTTGCAGTATAGTTAACACAGGAGTCTGAATAGATGCTGAAAACAAATTCCTAAAGTCGCATGATATCTAATGCAAGTTCTGATGAGTACTTGTTAGTGTGAACCTAAACAGAATTTCTAGACGTGAGACATGAATATGCAGAAGTAATATTACTATCAACGACCATTTCATCTAGTTATTCAACTATGAACATGATCTCTAAGTGGGAAGCAATTATAACAGCCTTTTACGGGTATTTTAGCATGATTTTCTAAGTTAGTATGCATGTGATGAGATACAAACATAAATATTCCTAAGACATGATTTCAAATGCATGGTAAATATGCCCTAAATAGGATTTCTATTGCACACATAGGTAAAGTAAATCCTAGGCATGGTTTCTACCCAGATTTATACTTAGCATGCATAATCCCACCCCTTTCACTATCCAGCCCCAGATTTGCTATTACACTTAATTATTACATACCATAATTGCGCAAATTACACAAATGAATAAGAAAATCAAGAAGTTACACTATAGGGAGCCTAACAGTAGGCCCAAGCACCAGATCGAACATGCCCTATGCCAAGACCTCTTGTAACCCAGGTGTGTCAGAGTTCCTAAGGATCTCAGGGGATCCCAGGCAGTGCTCACACCCAAGTTCCCTAGCCAGGAATGAGTAAGTGCAGTGTGGAGTGCCAACCTTGTGTGTCAGAGTTCAATGGGTACTCATAGGTCCCCAAGGCAGTGCTCACACGAAGGGGGTTGAACCTAAAGTCTAAGAGTAGTGAGAAGTGCTGATAGTTTAAAAGATGGTTGAGTTTGAAAGAGTAGTTCTGAAACAACAGCTTTGAAAATAATTTTCCGAGAATGATGAAGAGTTTGTAAAACAGTTTGCAAAAGGGAGAAGCAATACAACTACAAACCAGCAGATAGAGAGTTCAAGAAAACAAACACAAACAAGGATAAGGAGTCGGGGACAATTAATTCATATGTTAGCAGTAGAATAGAATTACAGGTTCAAATAATTATCACATAGTTGTCACAGAGCATCAAAGATTAGCAGAGTCATGTATTGGGTATAGAGTCGGAATCATATAGCATCTAGGTATCATGTGGAGGGGGGGATATGTTTATAACATAGGAAGCTAAGTAGTGGATGAAAGTATGTAACAGTGATCATGTTGAGATAAGAAACATTAACCCATAGACAAGTAAGCATACTAGTTGCATAAGTCTCACACAGAGTCACATAGGAGGAAACATGAGACATATTAGACTACTAGGAAAGGGGGAGTAGCAGGGACATGCTAATTACACAAGACTTAAGCAATCATAGAGAATCACATGGGGAAAGCAGAGTACTTATTAAACTCACAAAAGGGAAAGGACATTATAGAGTCATGCTAATTACATAGTAGGTAATAGAACCATAGAATAAAACACAAAAGGAACAACAAGTACATAATCATGAACTGAAACATATTGTGTGGGGACTTGTAAAATTAAATCAGAGACATACCAGTCGAGTGATATAGAATAGCAAAGTGCAAAGAGATAGAGCAGCAACAACAATATGCAGAACAAAGAGAGTAGTAGGACATCAATGCAGAAATAAGAAAGCAACAAGGATTACTCAGCTTTGGCTTTCATCCAACTGAGTAGTCAGCAATTGATGTAAAGAGCAAGAAGAGTTGTGTATGGAAACACAAAAGTTTTAGAGCAATGTACTCAGTGTGTTTGTGTGTGATCTTGTTCTCAAATCTCAGTCAGTGTATGTGTGCAAAGAGAGAAGGCATAGTATATATAGTTTTTGAAAACGAGTAGTAACATAAGGTAGGGAATAATATTTAAACACAATTATAGGTAATATTCAGTCAGAATCAATCAAAGACTTGGACTCCCTTTAATTAGGGAATCAAGTTCAAATAGTTAAAATCATGGCTAAATAAGGAAAAAGAATCAATTTATAAGACTGATTTTATTAAATAGGGGCAGTAAAATCATGTAGCACATAATTAAGGAAAGTAAGCTGGCAGCACTTTAATAGGGCAAAACATGATTCTAAAAATTAGTCGAGAAAATCTCGGATACAATAGAAATTACAGGGAATTAAGTATAATTAAGGAAACTATCACATAAGCAGGGAAACAATTTAAAAATTAGTACAGGATTACAAGGAAAATACACAAAGTCAATGTTTAAGGAAAATATCACAAGTTTTAAGGAGTTTACCCAAAATCAGTATAAATCAGTATGTGAATAATCGATAGAGAAAATAGTGAGACTTATTAGACGTTTAAACAACAGTCACTAAGCAAAATAGAGAAACCCTAAGCAACATTTATAGAATAGCAAAAGATTGAAAGTCACAACAACAAGTTAAAGCAAGAATCACAAAGGATACACAAATAGCTTCATAAGAAATGAACACACATAGTCGTGTAATAAAAGACAACCTAGAAAATTAGGGCTTTTTAGCACAATAGCTCAGACAACAGGAAAAGCATGAGAAAATCGTTTGAACATAGTAGAGATTGCCAAATATAAAAAGAAGACTTGCTTTGAAAACAGGGTTAAGAAACCCTAAAGTTTGAAATCGTTAAAAAGGAATTTTCCGGGGAAAATAATATAGAAAAGCTTCATAACACTGCAGATCTAGAGTAGATCTTAAAGAAAAGGTTGAAATATAAAAGGTTAGGGTTTCGTGGAACCCAGAGGAGAGGGAAAACCTCATAGATGGCACCGGCTTTGGCCGGAATAGCTGTGAATCTTACTCAGATGGCCGGGGAGGCCGGAAAAGTGGGAAGGGACCATGGAAAGGAAAAAGAACCGCTCCGAGATCGCCTGAGGACCTCAGGGTATCACTGAGCTGGCGAGAAGCAAGTAGATTACCAGGGGGTGATGGAGAACCAGGTTTCCAGTGAGAATCCACTGGAGAAGACGAACAGAAACCATCGGAGAAGACGAAGTCAAGGAGACTTCTAGAGAGTCACAGATAGAGGTAGAGAGATAGAGAGAGAAATGGTCTCGAAAGAATGAGAGACGGGAGGGGGGTTAGGTTAGAATTAAATTAGGAAGGTGATTTTTGGGTCGTTGATTTATTTTGATCAACGGATCAGATGAATTGAGGGGGCTGGGCCGGGTATAAATTAGGATTTGGGCTGGGTAGTTGGGCTGGTTAGGATCAGGTGGGTTGGGGTTTGAATTTGGCTAGGATTTAAATAGAAATAAGCTAGATGTTAAATACCCAATTTGAATAGGATAATTAATTATATGAAAAAGCTAATAATTGTAAAAAAAAAAGATTAAAACCAAATAAAGAAATTAAGAAAATTAACTATTATAAAAAATACAAAAATGATTAGTTATTTATTTAAAAATGGTATAAACGCGTATTTATGCTATTATTGCAAAAATTGCTGAAATTAACTAAATAATGCCAATATTGGCTAATTTGTGAAACAATTAAATCCTAAGGGAATAAAATAGGATATAAATAACATATTGAGTGAGAAAATGATTTGAAATTATATATAACATCAAATTATGAATAACTATGGAACATAAAAATATTAAATAAATAGGAAAATAATTTGATAAAAATATGAAAAAATATTGGTTACTGTAGAGAGTGATTTTGAAGGTACATATGAAAATTTGAAAATAGTTTGGGAAAAAAAATTGGGTATCAACATCTGCTCCATCTGTTTGTTTTAAGGAAGCGGTATGATCCTTTGTTCTTTGGCTCGTGTGCAACTGAGGAAGTAGTTCGCTACTACTACTTAGTTGTTCGCTTATCCTTTGGGTTCATTCGATGTATACGGTGTCGATGTCGGTACTACATCATATACCGTGAACATCTCCCTTGCTGTATGTTGCTCCCCGTATACTATTTTTATTCCCTCCTTTGTTGGTAATTTCATCATTTGATGGAGGGTAGATGGTACTGCTATCATGTAGTGTATCCACGGCCTCCCGAGCAAGGCGTTGTATCTCATGTCTTCGTCGATGACATGAAGCTTGGAATTTTGGGTTGTGCCGGCCATGGTGACCGGGAGGGTGATCTCCCTTTTCGTTGTCTCACTCGCCATGTTGAATCCATTGAGGACTCGAGAGGCGGGCACGACCTGGTCGAGAAATCCAAGTTGCTCCACTACCCTTGACCTGGTTATGTTGGCCGAGCTACCTGGATCCACGAGTACACGTTTAATTTGAAACATATTCACAAGGAAAGAAATTACCAGTGTGTCGTTGTGAGGCTGAGACAGGGTCTCGAAGTCCTCGTCACCGAATGTGAGGGCGTCTTCGGGTATATAATCTTGAGTTTGCTTCTCCCTAGTGATGGATATTTTTGTTCGTTTGATGATGGGTTCCTGCGGGATGTCAATTCCTCCCATGATCATGTGGATAACATGCTGCGACTCTCCCGTCTCATTTTTCCTGCTCGTTTCTCTTTCCTGAAATTGTGTTTTACCTCGGTCACTGAGGAACTATCGGAGATGCCCCTTGTTTATTAGCCGGGATACTTCCTCCCGGAGTTGTATGCAATCTTCAGTCCTATAACCATGTGTGCCGTGGAATTTTCACATCAAGTTATGGTTCCTTTGCGATGGATCTGTCGACACGAGCTTCGGCCACTTGGTGTCCTTGATTTTTCCTATGGCCGACACGATGTCTGAAATATCAACGTTGAAGTTGTATTCTGATAACTGGGGTGCCTCCACCGGCCCTGTGTATATATCAAACCTGACTCAGCTCACGAGTCCCCGAGGATTCTGACCTCGGTCCATCCTTTGGTCACTCTGAGGTATGTTGCGCCTTAGGGAATTTCTTCGATCCCCAGTGTATGGTTGGTACCTTCCATTGTTTGGTTTTGGTTCCATGGCTGGGAGCTTGCTAGGATATACTGAGCCCGAGGGGGCCCCTAATTGGTCATCCTCGACCCTAATCTTCGATTGGTATTGGTTATGGATGTCCGCCCAGGTGACGGCGGGATATTTAACCAAGTTCTGCTTCAGCTCCTTCGAGGCTATCGAACTCCGTTCATTCAAACCTTGGGGTAAGGCATGCACCGCCCAGTCGTCGGAGACTGGTGGTAACTCCATTTGCTCCATTTGGAAGCGAGATACAAATTCCCGCAACATCTCACTTTCTCTCTGCTTGATTTTGAAGACGTCGGACTTCCTAGTTGCAACCTTGATGGCGACAACGTGCGCCTTTATAAAAGAGTCTGGCAACATGGAAAATAAGTCTATCGAATTAGGGGTTAGGTTGTGATACCACATCATGGCCGCCTTTGATAATGTCTCTCCAAAACCTTTCAATAGGACATATTCGATCTCATCCTCCTTCAAGTCATTCCCCATTATGCCACAAGTGTAGGCAATGATGTGCTCGTTGGGGTCCGAGGTCCTATTGTACTTTGGGAGATTGGGCATTCTGAATTTCTTCGGGATGGGCTTCGGAGCTGCACTTGATGGGAATGGCCTTTGTACGAACTTATTCGAGTCCACACCCTTTAGAATAGGGGGTGCGCCTGGGATCTGGTCAACCCTCGTATTGTAGGTCTTCACCTTCTTCGTTGGCTTCTATTTTATTTTCGCCTGATTCAATTTTCTTTGTTGAGGTCTTCGAGCATTTTCATAATAGCGAGGTCGGCTGCTGACCCGTTGTTGCTCGACCTCTCTGGTGCCTGTTCGGCTCGAGGAACCGTCTTCGGTGCTGCTGTACTTGGAGTTTTTTGGTGGCTTTGTAGTTGCGCTATTGCCAACTACTACGCCTGCAATATTTCAAAAATATCGTGAAGGCTAACCTGCCTTTCTTCTCGAGCTGGAGTCTTTTGAACCTCCTGTTCTTTTTCCTGTCGTATATCCCCGTCAGTGCGAGAACTAATATCAACGTGTTGGGCATTGCGTGAGCCCACATACACCGGGTTTGGGCTTAGTGCGTCTTCAGGGTTCTGTGGTGGTACACCAGTACCCGGAACAGCTACACCATTCTCTCCATAGTCCTCAACACCGTTGTTTTCGTGTGCATTTACTGAGTTGGACATTTTGACCTGAAATCAAAGATTCTCTGGACAAGAAAAAGTGTGAAGAATAACTTGCATCTTTAGTGAACCAGCACTAAAAAAATCACTATTATTTTTATCCCCACAGTGGGCGCTAAACTGTTTACCTTGAAAACGGTAATTACAATTATATTTGATTATGTGGTTCTAAAAATATGTAATTTATTTTATTGCTAGTTATTAAGCAGTAGATGCTAAGTGTGAGTGAAATAAACGTGTTAGAGATGATATGAAATCAAAGATAGGCAAACTAGGTTGCCTCAATCGGGGGTTCTGAGCTAGCCGAGATAGGTCCTCTAGGTCGAGGCTCGGGGTCAGTGATTGGCGATCGATGAAGCTATAACATACTTATGGGCTTCGGAGGAGGCTATATATTTGAGGATGTTTGAGTTAGAGAGCAGAGAATATTCTTGTTCCTTGTATTGAATGTTGTGTGTGCAAAAAACGACTAGGGTTCCCTTTATATAGGAGGGGAAGTCCCAACATAGTACACAAGCATTTATTACAAAGATATGCAGCTGGTACAACTATTTAATGTCATAGTACAGACTTGTACTTTGTTGCAGACTTGGTCGCATTAGATCTCATACCTCTTCCTCACGACAGTCACGATCTTGCATTACCTCGAACTCGAGCATAGGGAACTTCGGGGTCAGGCCTCGAGCTGAACCTCGAGCCTTATGCGGATAGGCTACAAAATGCCATAATAAACGTGTACTAAAAGCAACAGAAAACCAGTAAGAATAAAGAACAAGCAGTGAATGAAATCAAGAAAACTTAACTTCAGATCCCAGAAAAGATGAAAAGGAGCTTTCTCTTTCTTTTTTTTAATGTTTTTTTGTGATGACCCAAAAGGTCATCCCTGTATTTTTAGATAATTTCGTGTTTCGAGGTCGTGAAAACCTTATTTTATCTCACCTCGATGTGTGTGCGCAGCTCGGGCGTGTAGCCAGGAAGCTGTTATATAAAAAACTGATAAAAACAATAAATTTCTATTGAAATTTAAGTAAAGTTGACTTTGGTCAATATTTTTGGTAAACGGACCCGGACCCCTGATTTGACGGTCCCGGAGGATCCGTAGGAAAATATGGGACTTACGCGTATGCCCGGAATCGAATTCCGAGGTCCCAAGTCCGAGAAATGAATTTTTAAAAGAAATTGTTTTCTTAAAAATATAAGAGATTTTGAAAATGAAGTCCTATGTAAAACCTGTGGTATCGGGACCGTATTATAGTTCTGGAGCCCGCTACAGGTTCAATATGATTTATATGTGTTGTCTGTAAAGTTTGGTAAGAAACGGAATCCATTTGACGTGATTCGGACCCTAAATGCAAAATTTGATGTTTAGAGAAGTTTTGAGAAATTTCATTGATTTTGAGGTTTAATTCGATGTTCATGATGTTATTTTGGTGCTTTGATTACAAGAATAAGTCCGTCGGATGCTGTAGAGGTTGTGTGCATATTTGGTTTTGAGCCCCGAGGGCTCGGGTGTGTTTTGTATACGTGTCGGGGTGTTGAAACTTGGTAAAAATCTTGTGTCCAATGCTGTATCTGCTGCCCAGGTCTCTCGACCTTCGCGATCGCGATGTGCAATTGGGAAGGAGCGGAAATTTACTCTACGTGGTCACAAGGCTCAGGTCGCGAACGCGGAGCTTTGGGGGTAATAGTCTACGCGAACGCGACAAGCCTCACGCGAACGCGCAGTGCAATAGGGGTCTGGGGGTTGGGTAACTGTAACCCTTCGCGAACGCGACCAATGGATCGCGAACCCGTAAGCCTGGAAGGCCAAACCTTCGTGAACGAGGCCATGGACACACGATCGTGTAGGTATAATAGGTTAACTCTTCGCGAACTCGGCCAGGGGCCCGCGAATACGAAGAAGAAATTCGCTTAGTGATTTAAATTGTTCAAAAACAGAATAGTTATGGGATTTTCACAATTTTTCACAAACTCTTTCTCCTCCACGCCTTTTGGGCGATTTTTAAAGAACACTTTGGGATATCCTCTGGGTCTTAGTCAAATATAACAGAGGGAATAGAATGAATCGTCTCTTTTATGTGGTTAACACGGGGCCGAAAGGTTTGACGCGCGTTACCTCTTAGGTAAGTAATCTTTGACTCGTTTTCTTCCATTTTCATCCACACCCATTAGATTTTAGGCCTAAAAACAAGAGATTTAGGGTAGAAAATTGGGGATTTGGGTAGAATTAGGGCTTTTTGATTATTTGGGAATTTGACCTCGTTTTGGGGTCGAATTTCAAAACAAATTATATATTCGGGCTCGTGGGTGAATGGGTGATCGGGTTTTGGTCTGAACCTCGTGTTTGGACCAAGCGGGCCCGGGGTCGATTTTTGGATTTTTGGGAAGAATGTTGGGAAATCAATAATTAAGCATTGGAATTGAATAGTTTGGCATTTATTGATGTTAATAAGTAAATTATGTCTAGATACGATGGATTTGGAGTCCGGTTCGAAAGCCAAAGCGGTGCTTGAGGATTGATTTTGATCTTTGGAATTGAGGTAAGTGTTTGGCCTAACCTTAGCTTGAGGGAATAGGTATTGAGTCTTAATTTCTACGTGTTTATTCCATGTTCAATGTATAGGTGAGGTGAAGAGTAACTATATGTTGTTGTCAAGCATGACCGTGAGTCGGATATTTGCAATTATATGGTGTTTATTGAATTTTATTGTGTTTATGGGGTTAATATCGATTTGATAGCTATTCATTTGGTGGAAATTCTTAGTTATGAGTATTGTTGAGTAGTTGATCGGTTGAGGAACTTTATGTTGGATTATACATTTGTGTAGGGTTGGTTATAGTGTCCCTTGCTGGGGCGATATTATTCTTGTTGATTATTCCGTGCATTTAAGGTTTCTTATTGTTGATTTTCATCCCAACTGTTGCTTTTATGTTGTTATGCACAAGGGGACATTCTATGTCATGTTTATGTTTTTTATGGACGAGGGGACATTCTGTGCCATGTTTATGTTTTTTATGTACGAGGGGACATTCCGTGCCGTGTTTATGATTATTATGCACGAGGGGACATTCTATGCCGTGTTGATAATATATATATATATATAAATATATGCACGAGGGGACATTCCGTGCCGTGATTGGGATGTTTTATGCACGAGGGGACATCCCGTGCCATGTTTATGTTGTTTGTGCACGAGGGGACATTTCGTGTCATGTTTATGTTGTTTATGCACGAGGGGACAGTCCGTGCCATGTTTATGTTGTGTCTGCACGAGGGGACATTCTGTGCCATGTTTATGCACGAGGGGACATTCCGTGCCATATTTTATGATGTTATGCACGAGGGGACATTCTGTGCCGTGTTATGCGATATTATGCACGAGGGGAAATACGTGCCGTTTCTTTTCACTTGTTTATGTCGTGTTGTTAATTCTCGTTATTATTTTTGGATATTTAGACTGTTGCTTCATTCCTTCACTTCAGTAATTACTATCCCTTTTCCTCAGCATTTTTCCCCGTTATTGTACTTACTATTTATTTCTTGTTGTTATTTCCTGTTATATTTTATTTAAACTGCACAGGTGATATTATTTGTCGTGTCCTAACCTCGTCACTACTTCGCCGAGGTTAGGCTTGGCACTTACTCTGTACATGGGGTCGGTTGTACTGATACTACACCTGCACTTCTTTATGTTGTGCAGATCCCGGTACCGGACCCAGTGGACGCTGATTGAGTCATTCAGTCCACCAGGCGACACTGAGGTAGTCCTGCAGGCGTCCGCAGGCCTTGGCGTCACCTCCTATCTCTCTTCTTTTCTTGTCTTTATGTACTTCCGAGGTTGTAGCACTTTGTTTATTCAGACCTTTATCTGTAGTAATCATAGACAGTCCGTGAAATTGTGACACTAGATTTTGGGAGATGTTATTAGGGATTTCGTAATACTGTTTAATTAAGCTGTTATGCTCTACTTTTCCGCATTCTTACTTCTAATTGTTCTCGTTTATCATTGTTAAATGCTAAATAATAAAGGAACAAGTTATAATAACTGTTAATGTTGGCTTGTCTAGCGGGTTCAATGTTAGACGCCATCGCGGTCCCGACAGTGCGATCTCGGGTCATGACAAGTTGGTATCAGAACTCTAACTGAGTTTCTATTCTATTCTCTCGCAGATGGCGAGAACACGTGCTTCCTTATCTACCGATCAACATCCTGATCCTCCCGTTGCAGCTCCTACTAGAGGCCGAGGCCATGCTAGAGGCCGAGACAGAGCCAGGGCTCAGCCCAGAGCAACAACCCTTGTAGAGGATCCTCAGGTATAGGTTGCTGAGGAGATTCCTACTCGGACAGTTCCAGTTGGACCGGCTCAGGTCCTAGAGGGGTTCATTGCCACCCTGGTACTTCAGGACGCTCTGGTCCACTTAGTGGGCCTTATGGAGAGCGTGGCTCGGGCCGGTCTACTTCCTACAACACCAGCCGTCTCTCAGGCTGTGGGAGGGGCCCAGACTCCTGCCACCCGCACACCAGAGCAACTAGCTTCTCAATTCCAGATTCCAACACCTCAGACATTTGGAGTAGTTCAGCCGGGTATTGTGGCACAAGAAGTTGAGGGAGCAACTATGTCTGTTGATGCTTTATGGAGATTGGATCGGTTCACCAAGTAGTTTCCTAGTACTTTCACTGGTTCACCATCAGAGGACCCCCAAGATTACTTAGATAGCTGCTATGAGGTTCTTCGGAACATGGGGATCGTGGAGACCAATGGGGTCGATTTTGCTACATTCCGTCTTTCTGGTACCGCCAAGACTTGGTGGAGGGATTTTTGCTTGACCATGCCTGTTGGATCTTCGCCTTTGTCTTGGGCTTAGTTCTCCGAGTTGTTCTTGGAGAAGTTTTTACCAGTTACTCAAAGAGAGGATCTTCGGAGGCAGTTTGAGCGTCTCCAGCCGGGCTTTATGACAGTCACTCAGTATGAGACTCAGTTTATCACTTTGGCCCGACATGCTATCTTGATACACCCCACAGATCGAGAGAGAGTGAGGAGGTTTATTGAGGGGCTAGCTCAGCCTATTAGACTTCAGATGGCCAGAGAGACAAGTACTGATGTTTAATTCTAGGAGGCGGCCAATGTGGCCAGGCGTATTGAGATGGTCTTATCATAGGGTGGTGGTCAGGGGTCTGACAAGAGACCTCGCTATTTCGGTCGATTCAGTGGTGCCTCATATGGAGGCAGAGATTCCTTTGGCAGAGGTCATCCTTCTAGACCATTCCAGTCGGCACTTCAGGTATCCCGCAGTGCACCATTAGCTCTATCAGTGCACCGCCTCTTTAGAGCTTCCAGGGTGGTTATTCTGGTTGATAGGGACAGTTTCAGGGCCAGCACCCTCAGCAGCCGAGATCTTGTTTCACTTGTGGTGTTCTAGGGCACATTTCTAGGTTTTGCCCCCAAGCTTATGGTGGTTCTCAGTATCAGGGTTCTCGTGCTATGATTCCCGCACCAGGTGCGCCCCCACCCCCTCAGCCAGCTAGGGGTGGTGGTCGAGATGCCAGAGGTGGAGGCCAGACAGTTAGAGGTGGAGGGTAGGCTATGAAAGGTAGATGTCAGCCCGCAATATGTCGACCCAGGGATGTTTAGATTGGTGGGGCTCAGCCCCGATGCTATGCTATTCCTGCCAGGCCTGAGGCTGAGGCTTCTGATGCAGTTATTACAGGTATGGTTTCAGTTTGCAGCGGATATGCTTTGGTTTTGTTTGATTCGGGGTCTACATTTTCCTACGTGTCCTCATATTTTGCTCCTTATCTGATTATGCCTCGTGATTCCCTAATTACTCCTGTATATGTGTCTACACTGATGGGTGATTCTATTGTGGTAGATCGAGTCTACTGGTCATGTATAGTGGTTATTGGTGGTCTTGAGACCCGTGTTGATCTTTTACTTCTAGATATGGTTGATTTCGATGTCATTTTGGGGATGGATTGGTTATCTCCCTATCATGCTATTCTGGATTATCATGCCAAGACTGAGACCTTAGCCTTACCGGGAGCACCCTGATTTGTGTGGAGGGGGACTCCTGGTCACTCTTCCGGCAGTGGTATCTCGTATATGAAGGCTCGACGTATGGTCGAGAAGGGTTGTTTGGCCTATATGGATTATGTTCGTGATTCTAGTGCCGAGGTTCCTCCTATGGACTTTGTTCCCATTGTTTGTGAGTTTCCAGAGGTATTCCCTGCTGACCTGCCGGGTATGCCACCCGACAGGGATATCAACTTTTCCATTGATTTGGATTCAGGTACTCAGCCCATTTCTACACCTCCATATCGTATGGCCCCGCCAGAGTTAAAGGATCAGTTGTAGGATTTGTTAGCCAAAGGCTTTATCAGGCCTAGTGTTTCTCCTTGGGGTGCGCCAGTGTTGTTTGTTAAGAAGAAAGATGGTACAATGAGAATGTGTAGGCAATTGAACAAGGTTACTATCAAGAATAAGTATCCCTTGCCAAGGATTAATGATTTATTCGACCAGCTTCATGGTGCCTCAGTGTTTTCCAAGATTGTCTTGAGATCTGGTTACCACCAGTTGAGGATTAGGGCGTCTGATGTCCCTAAGACAGCCTTCGCACTCGGTATGGGCATTATGAGTTCTTGGTGATGTCATTTGGGTTGACAAATGGCCCAACTACTTTTATGGATTTGATGAACCGAGTGTTCAGAACCTATTTAGATTCGTTTGTTATAGTCTTCATTGATGATATTTTGATTTACTCCTGCAGCCGGGAGGAGCATGAGCAGCACCTTCGAGTCGTCCTCCAGACTCTGAAGGACAATCAGTTGTATGTCAAATATTTGAAGTGCGAGTTCTGGTTGAGTTCGATTGCATTTCTGGGCATATGGTGTCGGCAGAGGGTATTCAGGTGGATCCCAAGAAGATTTCAGCAGTCAGAGATTGGCCTAGACCCACCTCAGCTACAGAGATTCGGAGCTTCTTGGGCATAACAGGTTACTATCATCGATTTGTGGAGGGCTTTTCATCTATTGCATCCCCGATGACCAGGTTGACTCAGAAGGGTGCCCAGTTCAGGTGGTCTGATGAGTGTGAGGCGAGCTTTCAGAAGCTCAAGACAGCCTTGACCACGACACTGGTGTTAGTTTTTCCCACAGGTACAGGGCCATATACCGTGTATTGTGATGCTTCACGGGTTGGACTTGGTGCAGTGTTGATGCAAGATGGCAAGGTTATAGCTTATGCTTCACGTCAGCTGAAGGTTCATGAGAAGAACTATCTAGTGCATGATTTAGAGTTAGCAGCCATTGTCCATGCGTTGAAGATTTGGAGGCATTATCAGTATGGGGTGCCATGTGAGGTGTTCACAGATCATAGGAGTTTGCAGTATCTGTTCAAGCAGAAAGAAATGAATATGAGGTTGAGAAGATGGTTAGAGGTGTTGAAAGATTATGACATTACCATCTTATATCATCCGGGGAAGGCCAATGTGGTGGCCGATGCATTGATCCGGAAGTTAGCCAGTATGGGTAGTCTTGCTTATATACTGGCGGGGGAGAGAGCTCTTGCTTTAGATGTTCAGGCCTTGGCCAATCGATTCATGAGATTGGATGTTTCAAAGACTAGCACTATTTTAGCTTATACTGTGGCCCGTTCTTCATTGTTTGATTGTATTCGAGACTGGCAGTATGATGATCGTCATTTATGTGTTCTTATAGATACGGTCCGACACGGAGGTGCCAAGCAGGTTACAGTTGATGATGATGGGGTCTTGAGGATGCAGAGCCATATTGTGTGCCTGATGTTGATGGTATTCGTGAGTTGATATTGTAGGAGGCCTATAGTTCCCGGTACTCCATTCATCCAGGTGCCGCAAAGATGTACCAGGATTTGCGGCAGCATTATTGGTGGCGAAGGATGAAGAAAGACATTGTGGCATATGTAGCTCGGTGCTTGAACTGTCAGCAGGTTAAGTACGAGCACCAGAGACCCGGTGGTTTGATGCAATAGATTGATCTTCCCGAGTGGAAGTGGGAGCGTGTTACCATGGATTTCGTAGTTGGGCTCCGACATACTCAGAGAATGTTTGATGTGGTGTGGGTCATTGTGGATAGGCTGACCTAGTCAGCACAATTCATTCCCGTATCAGTTTTGTATTCTTCGGAGAAGTTGGAAAAGATCTACATCAGGGAGATTGTTCGCCTGCATGGTGTGCCCGTGTCCATTATTTCTGACCGAGGTACTCAGTTTACCTCCCATTTCTGGAGAGTATATCAACGTGAGTTGGGCACACGGGTTGATTTGAGCACAACATTTCATCCTCAGACGGACGGGCAGTCCGAGCGCATTATTCAGATCTTGAAGGATATGTTGCGGGCATGTGTCATTGATTTTGGAGGTTCATGGGACCAGTTTTTTGCCTTTAGCTGAGTTTGCCTACAACAACAGCTATCAGTCGAGCATTCAGATAACTCCTTACGAGGCGTTGTATGGTAGGCGGTGTCGGTCGCCAGTTGGGTGGTTCGAGCCGAGAGAGGCTAGATTGTTGGGTTCAGAGTTAGTCCAGGATTCCTTGGACAAGGTGAAGATCATTCAGGATAGACTTCGTACAATTCAGTCCAGACAGAAGACTTATGTAGACCGTAGAGTTCGTGATTTGGCATTCATGGTTGGTGACCAGGTATTGCTTCCGGTGTCACCCATGAAGGGCGTGATGAGGTTCGGAAAGAAGGGCAAGTTGAGCCCTAGGTACATTGGTCCCTTTGAGATTCTTGAGAAGGTAGGAGAGGTGGCCTACAGACTTGCTTTACCGCCGAGTTTATCAGCCGTGCATCCGATGTTTCATGTATCTATGCTTCAGAGGTGTATTGTCGATCCATCTCATGTGCTAGACTTCAGTAGTGTCCAGTTGGACAAGGATCTGACTTATGAGGAGGAGCCGGTGGCCATATTGGCTCAGCAGGTTCGTCAGTTGAGATCGAAGAGTTATCCTTCGGTCCGCGTTCAGTGGAGAGGTCAGCCTGTTGAGGCAGCTACTTGGGATTCCGAGTCCGATATGCGTAGCTGATATCCCCATCTTTTCTAAGATTCAGGTACCTTTCTATGTCCGTTCGAGGACGAAAATTTGCTTTAGAGGTGGAGATTGTGATGACCCAACAGGTCATCCCGTGTATTTTTAGCTAATTCCTTGTTTCGAGGTCATGAAACCTCTTTTTATCTCACCTCGATGTGCGTGCGCAGCCCAAGCGTGTAGCAGGGAAACTGTTATGTGAAAAACTGATAAAAATAATAAATTTGTGTTGAAATTTGAGGTAAAGTTGACTTTGGTCAATATTTTTGGTAAACGGACCCGGACCCATGATTTGACGGTCCCGGAGGGTCCATAGGAAAATATGGGACTTGGGCATATGCCTGGAATCGAATTCCGAGGTTCCAAGTCCGAGAAATGAATTTTTTAAAAGAATTTGTTTTCTGAAAAATATAAGAGATTTTGAAAATGAAATCCTATGTGAAACCTGTAGTATCGAGCCCGTATTATGTTTTCGGAGCCCGGTACAGTTTCAATATGATTTATATGTGTTTTATGTAAAGTATTGTAAGAAACGGAATTCGTTTGACGTGATTCGGACCCTAAATGCAAAATTTGATGTTTAAAGAAGTTTTGAGAAATTTTATTGATTTTGAGGTTTAATTCGATGTTCATGATCTTATTTTGGTGATTTGATTACACGAATAAGTCCGTAGGATGTTGTAGAGGTTGTGCGCATAATTGGTTTTGAGCCTCGAGGGCTCAGGTGTGTTTCGGATAGGCGTCAGGGTGTTGAAACTTGGTAAAAATCTGGTGTCCAATGTTGTATCTGGTGCCCAGGTCTCTTGACCTTCGCGATCGCGGTCCAGTTAGTGCGATCGCGATATATAATTGGGCAGGAGCGGAAATTTACTCTACGCTGTCAGAGGGCTCAGGTCGGGAATGCGGAGCTTTGGGGGTAATGCTCTACGCTAACGCGATGAGCCTCACGCAAACGCGTATTGCAATAGGGGGTCTGGGGGTTGGGTAACGGTAACCCTTTGCGAACGCGACCAATGGCTCGCGAACGCATAATCCTGGAAGGCAAAACCTTTGCGAACGCGGCCATGGACACGCGATCGCGTAGGTATAATAGGTTAAATCTTCGCGAACGCGGCCAGGGGCCCGCGAATGCGAAGAAAAAATTCGCCCAGTGATTTAAATTGTTCAAAAATAGAATAGTCACGGGATTTTCACCATTATTCACAAACTCTTTCTCCTCCACACCTCTTGGGCGATTTTTAAAGAACTTCTTCACCATAAACTCTTAGTAAGTAATCTTTGACTCGTTTTCTTTCATTTTCATCCACACCCATTAGATTTTAGGCCTAAAATTATGAGATTTAGGGTAGAAAATTGGGGATTTGGGTAGGGTTAGGGTTTTTTGATTATTTGAAAATTTGACCTTGTTTTGGGGTCGGATTCAAAAACAAATTATATATTCGGGCTCGTGGGTGAATGGGTGATCGGGTTTTGGTCTGAACCTCGTGTTTGGACCAAGCGGGCCCGGGGTCGATTTTTGGATTTTTGGGAAGAATGTTGGAAAATCTATAATTAAGCATTGGAATTGAATAGTTTAGCATTTATTGATGTTATTAAGTCAATTATTTCTAGATACGATTGATTTGGTGTCGGGGTACGAAAGGAAAAGCGGTGCTTGAGGTTTGAATTTGATCTTTGGAGTTGAGGTAAGTGTTTGGCCTAACCTTAGCTTGAGGGAATAGGTATTGGGTCCTAATTTCTACGTGTTATTCCATGTTCAATGTATAGGTGAGGTGACGAGCGCCTATATGTTGTTGTCAAGCATGACCGTGAGTCGGATATTTGCAATTATATGATGTTTATTGAATTTTATTGTGTTTATGGGTTTAATATCGATTTGATAGCTATTCATTTGGTGGAAATTCTTAGTTATGAGTATTGTTGAGTAGTTGATCGGTTTAGGAACTTTATGTTGGATTATACACTTGTGTAGGATTGGTTATAGACGTGTCCCTTGCTGGGGCGGTATTATTCTTGTTGATTTCATGCCAACTGTTGCTTTTATGTTGTTATGCACGAGGGGACATTCCGTGCCATGTTTATGTTGTTTATGCATGAGGGGACATTCTGTGTCGCGTTTCTGATTATTATGCACGAGGGGACATTTCGTGCCGTGTTGAGTACATTCCTTTCCGTGTTGATAATATATATATATATATATGCACGAGGGGACATTCCGTGCCGTGATTGTGATGTTTTATGCACGAGGTGACATTCGTGCCGTGTTTATGGTTTTTATGCACGAGGGGACATTCCGTGCCATGTTTATGTTGTTTATGCATGAGGGGACATTCCGTGCCATGTTTATGTTGTGTATGCACGAGGGGACATTCCATGCCATGTTTATGTTGGTTATGCACGAGGGGACATTCTGTGCCATATTTTATGTTGTTATGCACGAGGGGACATTCCGTGCCGTGTTATGCGATATTATGCACGAGGGACATGCGGTGCCGTTTCTTATCACTTGTTTATTTTGTGTTGTTAATTCTCGTTATTATTTTTGGATATTTAGACAACTGCTTCGTTCCATCACTTCAGTAATTGCTATCCCTTTTCCCCAGCATGTTTCCCCGTTATTGTACTTACTATTTATATCTTGTTGTTATTTCCTGTTATATTTTATTTAAACTGCACAAGTGATATTATTTTTCGTGTCCTAGCCTCGTCACTACTTCGCCGAGGTTAGGCTCGACACTTACTCAGTACATGGGGTCGGTTGTACTGATACTACACCTGCACTTCTTTATGTTGTGCAGATCCCGGTACCGAACCCAGTGGACACTGATTGAGGAGGCTTCCTTCAGTCCACCAGGCGACACTGAGGTAGTCCTGCAGGTGTCCGAAGGCCTTGGCGTCACCTCCTATCTCTCTTCTTTTCCTGTCTTTATGTACTTCCGAGACAGTAAGACTTTGTTTATTCAGACCTTTATCTGTAGTAATCATAGACAGTCCTTGAAATTGTGACACTAGATTTTGGGAGTTGTTATTAGGGATTTTATAATACTGTTTAATTAGGCTGTTAGACTTTACTTTTCCGCATTCTTACTTTTAATTGTTCTCATTTATACTGTTAAATGCTAAATAATAAAGGAACATGTTATAATAACTGGTAACGTTGGCTTGTCTAGCGGGTTCAACGTTAGACGCCATCACGGTCCCGACAGTGGGATTTCGGGTCGTGACATTTTTCTAAAACTCTAAGGTTGGAATCCCAAAATGTTTTTCTACTCAAAAGTGAAGAGGAAAGGAATGAAATTTCTGAAGTGCAGTCAGTTTTTGTGTATTGCAGAGAATTAGTGTGTGTGTGTGAGTTAAGGAGTATGATATCTTATATAGAGTGAGAGGGTACTTTTTTTAGAGAAAAATCAGAGGGTCAATAGGGATTTTTGTCAGCTCAATTTTAGGATTAAGGTACCTTTTTTGTACCAGAAAATGGAACAACTATTTATGCAGATTTTTTCCTATTTTTTAAGTCCTTTTAACATATTAATTAACCCTTTTTACCCTAATTTGACCTAATTTTCTTAGTATAATTGTATTTTAGTCCCTACTATTATCTTCTAGAACCTTCTAGGCAATTCCAGACTTAGACTCCCTATTTTGCTTTCCATTATCCCGTAAATGTTTATAATATTACCCTTTTAACCCTTTAATTCCAATTGACATTTATGGAAGAACAAAATCTCCAGAATATAATTTATATATACATTGCGCACAATATATTCTGGTGTCCAATTTCTATGTTTAATTAGAATAGTGACGAAGGACTTATGCACTCATCAATTTGAACTCAAGTATACTAATAACAAAGCTATAGATTACAACCAGAATCTCAATATGTAGTTTTGAAAATTACAAACTTGGACATTTACAATTACTGACTTCACAACTATATGAATTTCATGTTTCAGCTTCTCCAACTTCTCCAGAAGAAAAAAAAAAGAAAAAACAAAGAAAGGTTACTACCAAATCAATATCAAAAGAGTTCTAATCTTCTATGTCTGCTCCTAAACTTGAGCTTTGAAAACTCCAAACCAAATGAAAATAAATCTTCTACTGTGACAACATTCAACTTATAGTTTAATAAGACATGAAGTTTAACTTGAACATAAGTTGCTTCCCCTCAAGGAAATCAACATGTATTTATGGAACCAATTTTCAGCGTAAATTCGAGATAAGTGAATGAAATATAATGTAACTACAACTTCAGAATTGATTTCAACCAAACTGATCATTACTACTGAATTTTCAGCATGCTTTAGGTATCATACATGGTCACACATTCAACAATCAACTATCAACAATCCGAAACAGGATCATTTAACAAGTACAAAATAAACAAATCTCATATTATTTATGGCATCTACACAGTCATGCTATTTGAAGCTGAAATCCATACCTCAATAGACGAGATAAACAACTAAGAAAAGCCAAATAAAAGCTAGAAATGGAGAATAAGCTCAGGAAATTGCAGAAAACAACATTAAGTAAACAAACAACAACAGAGAAGAACTCCAGAATAAGCTTCAACCTCAGCTCAAAAACAAACTTGAGAAGACCAGGGGTTGAAGAAAACTAGAATTTCTGAATTTATGTGAGTGAGTGTAAAATTTTATCATCTCAATTTTAGGGATAAAGTACTTTTTTGTACCAGAAAATGGACAGTTATTGGGACAGCTGTCTATGCAGATTTTTCCTATTTTTTAAGTCCTTTTAACTTTTGAATTTACCCTTTTTACCCTAATCTGACCTAATTTTCTTAGTATTATTGCATTTTAGTCCCTACTATTATCTTCTAGAACCTTCTAGGCAATTTCAGACTTAGACTCCCCGATTTTGGTTTTCAATTACCCCTTTAAAGTTTTTAATATTACTCTTTCAACCTTTTAATTCCAATTGGCATTCAAACATCAGAAATCAAGCAATTAAGACCAAATCAAGATTCAAACAAAGCAGAAACAACTTACTAATTAAAATTTAACTAAATTAAATTAATTAAGATTGATTCAATTAACCCTAAACACGCAATTAAGTAGTTAATCCTAACCTTCACTGAACTTAATCAAATCAATTAACCAATCCAAACAAAATTAACACCTAAATGATAATTCAAAACACAAAAAAGAAACAAAGGAATAGAAGAAAGAGTATACCGATTTTGGCCGAAATGAAGGGGCGATTGAGGCGACCACGAACAATGATAGCAACAAAAACTTTGGCTGGTCAGAATTAGCTGGAATCCGGCAATCCTCGAAATGAACCCAAACTAGCGTTAATCAATTGTTCTTAACAAGAACAATTGTTTAACGCAAGTTACAAATCAAATCGGGCCTTGAAACTTGACGGAAAAGAAGAAAGAAACTAGGGTTTCTAGGCATCTTATGATCTGAAATTGGAGAAATTTGGCAGGTATTTTGGGCAAATTGGTGGGGGATAAAGTTTAGGAGGGTGTGGGGAGCATATGGTGAAAATTTGGCAAAATTAATCCTATTTCGCAAAATTAGCCTAATTATTATTTTTATGAATTAACTAATTCATTTAACTAGCAATGCATGAAATGTGACTAATGTATTTTTGATATTTTAATGTTTTACAAATGCAATCGATTATGCAATTAAAATCTAAACAAATGTGAAAAGTTAAATATTTTTGGCATTTTTAAGATTTAAAATGCTACTAAAAAATGCACCAAGAAAAAATACGCAAGAACAAATTAAGTAAAACATTAAAAATTCCTAAAAATAATATAAAACAATTAAAAGCTATTTCTTTGAGATTTTTAGGAGCAATTTATGTATTGGGCAAAAATTAGGTGCTCATAGCTGCCCTCTTTGCTCGAGACACATGAAGAGTTTTCGGCCAAAGATAAAGTGAGCAATTATGAGCAATATTTGCCCGTTTAATAATCCATTCAGAAGAATTTTGAAAAAGTTTGACTGAACCTTGCTTCAGAGGTTTCTTACATATCCTTGGCTATAAAGGAATCATGTCAGTGTAGTCTGAAAGTTTTGATAGCTGGGCTTACCGGGAGCTGTGATTTCACTGTTGTTGCTGTTATTACTGCTTGCTGAGCTCCTTATTACGCCAAAGACAAAAAATAAAAAAGACTAACTAAGCCTATCAGCTACGAGTTACAAGTCTCCTATCTATGAGTTATTTTGAAGCTTGATCTTGAGTCTTGGCTGGTTCTTCACGCGGACTCTGATTCGAATCTTGATGCTTGCTAGCTGTAGGTGCTAGTTCAATCTTCTTCAGAGTGGAGAAGTACTTTAGATTATGTTCCTAGCAGGGTTATCTCATTTCTAAAGGCTCGGCGAATGGTTGAGAAGGGGTGTGATGCGTATCTAGAAAATGTGAGAGATGTCAGTGTTGATAATCCTACCGTCGAGTCAGCTCTGCTAGTGAGATATTATCTAGATGTAATCCCGGAGGATCTTCCAGGCATGCCGCCCGACAGGGATATCGACTTTGGTATTGATTTGTTATAGGGCGCTCAGTCCAATTCTATTCTACCCTATCGTATGGCCCTAACAGAGTTGAAAGAGTTAAAGGAACAATTTCAAGAGTTGGTTGATAAGGGATTCATTCGGCCTAGTGTGTTGCCTTGGGGTGCTCCAGTCTTATTATTAAAGAAGAAGGATGGTTCTACGTGAATGTGTATTGATTATCGCTAGTTGAACAAGGTTAAAGTGAAGAACATGTATCTATTGCCACGTATTGATGACCCAGAAGGGTGCTCCGTTCAGGTGGACCGAGGAGTGTGAGGAGAGATTTCAAAATCTAAATACAACTTTGACCATTGCCCTAGTGTTGGTGTTGCCTACAGGTTCAGGGTCTTACACGGTGTACTACGATGCATCGTGCATTGGTTTCGACACGGTGTTGATGTAGGACATTAGGGTGATTGCCTACGCATCTAGACAATTGAAGGTGCTGATAAGTGGGGATTTTGACTACTAATTAGCAGCTTTTAGCTTTTGTTTTAGTCTAAAAGCATTGAACTGCGTTCCTAAAAAATGATGAAATGTGCTAATTTTCAGGAATATTGGAAGATGAACTCCCAATGATGAAATTCAACTAAAAAAGGAGTAATCTAAACTCAAGGCCATAAAAGGCACATAAGCTCACAAAGTGGCGGACCGCACAATTTCATTTGCGTCCGCAGATGATGAAGGAATGGCTTGCAGACTTTTGTGCAAAGTGCGGACCGCACAATAATTGTGCGGCCACAAAAGATGCGGTCAGAGAGTGATTTTTCCCAATTTGTATTTCTCAAGTCCAATTGGGTATTGCACAAAACGATTGATAAGATCTCAAGTCGGGTTATTACTATCTCTAGGTTGAACCCTTTAATTGGGATTATACCCAATTTCTTGTTAGCCAAGTTTTCCTAGACTAAGTGTCTCTTTCTCAAGTAGAGACTAAGTCAAATATGCATGAACTAATGTTTGAAACCATTAATTCCACAAATTTAAAGCATGAACAAGGCTAAATAATAAACATATAACCATAAACAAGCATAAAATTAAACACCCATAAGGTTTACACACTAGGGTTGGGTCACAACCCTAGTAAAAATCTGGCTACTCATGCTTGAAATTGACGAAATAGAAGAAGAAATGCTAATTAAACTCATATTGTAAAATCAAAATGATAAATCTATGTTAAAATATCCCAAAATATGATAAACTACTAAAAAAAACAAAGGGAAACAACTACTGTAGCAGCTGATGTCAAAAGTTGCCCTAAATTTGTGAAACTCGTCTATTTATTCAAGGCTGGAAATTTCGGACAAAAATGCCCTTCAGGAGGTTCTGCGGCTGCACAATTCAATGTGCGGTTCGCAGATTTCTTAAACTTGTCTATAACTGGAGGTCTGCGGCCGCATAGTTCTGATATGCGGTCACGAGGCATTTTTTCTGGGGTCTGCAGATTTGTAACTGCGGTTGCACTTTGGTCTTCTGCGGCCGCACAATTCCTATGCGGTCCGCACTTCTAAGGGCTGGGAAACATGGGATTTGCACCTTCTCTGAAATTTGTTCATAGCCCATCATTTGTGGCCGCATAATTCATGTGTGGTCCGCACTTTACACAAAAATCTGTTGACCTTTCATTCATCATCTGTCGAGCCTTAATCTCCCCCAACAATGAAGACTGAGCAACTACATGAGCCAAAACTCGACG
>ML300203.1:1916-42610 GCA_005239495.1 Nicotiana undulata
GTGCCGAGTGATTGTGAGGTTATGCACGAGGGGACATTCCGTGCCGAGTGTTATTATATATGCACGAGGGGACATTCGGTGCCGAGTGATTGTGAGGTTATGCACGAGGGGACATTCCGTGCCGAGTGTTATTATATATGCACGAGGGGACATTCTGTGCCGAGTGATAGTGAGGGTATGCACGAGGGGACATTCCGTGCCGAGTGTTTTTATATATGCACGAGGGGACATTCCGTGCCGAGTGTTATTATATATGCACGAGGGGACATGCCGTGCCTTTCTTGTTCATTATATTTTTGAGAAGCTATATTTCTGCCTTGTCTTTGCGTTTCATTTATTACCTTGTACTGCTGTGCTAGCATACTGTTACCCTATTTCCCCAGCATGTTCTCCCCGTATCAGTCATACTTGCTTATTTCTGTTGCCATTTTTCCTGCTATTATATAAAATTGCACAGGTACATATGTTGTGTTTGTCCTAGCCTCGTCACTACTTCGCCGAGGTTAGGCTCGACACTTACTCAGTATATGGGGTCGGTTGTACTGATGATACACCTGCACTTCTTTATGTTGTGCAGACTACACAGCCGGACCTGGAGATCAATGACGATCGGAGCATCTCATTCAGTCACACACGAGACTCAAGGTAGACCCACAGACGTTCGTGAGCCTTGACGTCACCTTCTACTTTCCTCTTTGAGCTCTGTCTTATTTTGTATTTCAAGACAGCCCTATGTATTTATTCCAGACCTTTTGTTTGTAGTAGTCTCTTAGATAGTCTGTGAGTGTGTGACACCAGTTCTGGGATTTCGTATATGGGTTGTATTTTGAATCTGCTATGTTATATTTCGGGTTATTTGCTAAATTTCATATTGGGGGCCATCGATGCCCTAGTTATATTGCTCGTTTCAGTCGTTAATGAGTTATATTTAGTTAAAACGTTGGCTTGTCTGGCGGGTTCATCGTTAGACGCAGTCATGGCCCGAAGGTGGGATTTCGGGTCGTGACATAATTCTTCAAGATCCCTTAATAGCTTTCCTTTCAGAATTGTATGCTTTCCATACTTTGTCAATTTTTATCTCCCCACCAGATTCTTCTACTTTTTCACCACTCCACTCATTTTCTTCATCAAACTGAATCTTCTTTGATGTGGACCTAAGTCGCTTAGCAACAGTCGAGGGTGTAGTAGACATAGAAGCTAACTTCTTGGAAGATGTTTTTGCCTTCTTTGGTTTGGGTGTCTCAAGTTTAACCTCTACAACTTGTTCCTCTTGATGGACCTGGTCCATCTCCTCTACATCTACAGTCTCTACATGCTCAAATACTTTTTCCTTCCCCTTAGAAGCTTTCTTTCGCTTACTCTCCCTCAGAGCTTTTTGCAATTCCTCTTCATTCTGCCTAATTTCACTCCTTGTAGTGCGACCTCTGGGAATCGAACCATCAGCAGAGTAATTTGTTATTCTTTTCTTGCTTTCCACTGGAGGATCAGCTTTCTTGGCCTTGGGGGTTCTCTTCTTTTTGGGTTTGTAACTCTCCCCCAGTTTTCTCATCAGTTCTGCTAAAGATTCCTCAGTGGATGAACCAGGTTCATCGTTTGCATGCTGTAAATTTTCCAGCCCTTCTGCAGCCTCTCTAGAATTGCTTCCCCCTAAATCCTTGACACCTTCCTTAGAAACTACTAGGGCAGGACCACAGATTGCTAGTGTAGCACCTTCTTCCCCTGTTCCCCTTATTGAACTTCTTTCTCCCTCTCTCTCGATTTCTTTCCCACTGTTGTTTTTACCGCCTCTTCTTCTCCTATCAGGAATCTCCACATCTACTACAGACCCAATTAACACAAACATATTTTCATCAATGACAAAATCAAACCTAATTTGAGATGTTACATGTTCAGGGTCAGGAGAACTAGTTGCTGCCCCCTCATTTGCAGACTTGAAAGAGTCGTTGGAGTTTTCAGATTCTTGGGCCTGGGTCGCCTGAAGCTTGGAATTTAATTTTCGAGCAAGAGAGCTGGATACCACAATCTTCCTTGCCAGCATTTTCACATGCCTTCTCCTGGGTTCTGGAGTAGGGCTTGGTGGGATAACATGAGTGATTGGAGGGGATAGAGTGAGTGATGGGGCAGGGTTGTTTTGAGGAGTGGAAGAGTATGATTGAGATTGGGTGGAAGAATTTTATTGAGATGGGGTGGGGGAGTTCGAAGGAGTTTCTTCAAGTGTGATACCGTTTTCTATAGTAGTTGAAGAGGATGTAGCAGGAGGTGGTGTGGAAGATATGGTTATGGATATTTTTGGAGATTGAAAGATTTAGATCAAGGTGTTTAGACAGAAGGTTTTACTTGTTTCGACGGTTATGCCTTTTGGAAGAGAAGAGAGTGAAGAAATAGAGAGGTAATGATGAGGTTTTTAAAGGCTTGGTTAATAAATGTACAACGGGTGTTATTCTTGGTATAGTGGGAGTCTAATCTGCTCAGGATTCTCAGGTGATAAGTGACGGTTATGACTCCCCTATAATCTAGGCTAATTGAGTTTGATTGGACTCTTTGGAACGGGTTCATTTTGGGATAAGTACTGAGATTTTGAAATAGACTTATTATGGATAGAGTTCTGCTCATGAGTAACTATAGTTATTTCAATATGTGTATAGTGATGATCACGTACCTTTTCAGTTAGATGAACCAGCAACGATGAACAAGGTTCATTGTGTTAGAGTCTCTTGATTTGACCTCAATTTACAAGAATAGAAACATCATTAGCAACCAAAGAGTCATATTAACACATGTCAGAAGAGTATGGCATTTAAGACATGAAACTGAGCAATGATTATTCTGATTATTTACACATTTCAGAAATCCTAGCAAATTTTGTTTTCATTTTTGTTTTGAAGTGGTTCAATTAGGTGATCTTAATCATCCTTACTTCTAACATGTTTCTCTCAAAATGCTCCCTACTTAGTTCTTTAGTAAAGATGTCAGCAATTTGATTGTTAGTAGCACAGAATTCAGTTGAGATCATTCCCTTCTCATAGTTTTCTCTTAGGAAATGGTGTCTAACATCTATGTGCTTATTTCTTTTATGATGAACTGGGTGCTTTGTCATAATAATAGCACTAGTGTTATCACAGATGATAGGAATTCATCCAACCTCAATACCAAAATCCATCAGTTGTTTCTTAATCCATAGTAACTGAGCACAACATGAGGGTACTGCCACGTACTCAGCCTCAAGAGCAGATAGAGCTACTGAATTTTGTTTCTTAGTGGCCCAAGATACAAGGCATGAGACCAAGAAGTGTTCCATACCTGAATTGCTTTTTCTATCTACCAAGAAACCTGCATAGTCAGCATCAGCATATCCCACAAGATCGAAATTACTACCTTTAGGTTACCAAAGACATAGGTCAGTGGTGCCTTTTAGATATCTCAGGATTCTCTTCACTGCAGTGAGATGGGACTCCTTGGGATTAGCCTGAAATCATGCACAAAGCCCTACGCTGAAAACAATGTCAGGTCTGCTGGCAGTAAGATAATAATAAAGACCCAATCATCCTTCTATACAACTTTTGATCAACATATGAACCAGGTTCATCTACATCTAATTTTGTGGCTGTTGCAATTGGACTATCAATTTCTTTTGAGTCTTCCATTTTTAATCTTTTGAGCAACTCTTGCACATATTTTTGCTCATGGATCATAGTTCCATTTGAGTTTTGTTTAATTTGTAAGCCCAAAAAGAAATGAAGCTCACCCATCATGCTCATCACAAATTCACTCCCCATTAGTTTAGCAAATTCCTTACTTAATTTTTCAGAATTTGCCCCAAATATTATGTCAACTACATATATTTTTACTACCAAGAGGTCCTTACCTTTCTCCTTCAAGAACAAGGTGTTGTCAATTTTACCTCTTTTGTAGTCATGTTCCAGTAGAAATTTAGATAGTCGTTGGTACCATGCTCTTGGTGCTTGCTTGAGTCCATACAAGGCCTTTTCAAGTTTGTACACATGGTCAGGAGTCTCCTTTCTTTGAAATCTCGGAGGCTGCTTGACAAATAGTTCTTCTTTTAGGTAGCCATTCAAAAAAAACACTCTTGACATCCATTTGGTGGAGGGTGAATTCCATGTAGGCAACAAATGCTATGAGGAGTCTGATAGCCTCCAACCTTGCCACAGGAGAAAATGTTTTATCATAGTCTATACCCTCTTCTTGACTATATCCTTGGACCACCAATCTAGCCTATTTTCTTGTAACTGTTCCATCTTCATCAAGTTTGTTTCTGAAGACCCGCTTTGTGCCAATCACTGATCTATCTAGTGGTCTGGGTACCAGATGCCAAACTTTACTTCTTCAAATTGATTGTGTTCTTCTTGCATGGAATTCACCCAGTCTGCTTCTTGTAAGGCTTCGGCAACATTTTTGGGTTCGATTAAGGATATGAAGGCATCAAAAGAACATAGATTTTTCAGAGAGGATCTTGTTTTGATTCCATATGTTTAGTCAGTTATGATATTCTCAATGGGGTGAGAACTCTGATATTGTGTGGTTTTAAAACCAATTGTTCACAACTTGATGATCCTGTAGTGCCATGTTGTTGTGGAACAGGATCAGGGACAGGTTCCAATGAGGCTTGCAGTTGAGTTCCCCCTGTCATGTTGCTCAGGGTAGATGGACCTGTTTCATCACATGTTCCTTCTTCCATAGTTGCTTCAGTTTGATCGATGTTTCTAACCAACCCAATTTCCTCAGAGAGAATGTTAGTTTCATCGAAAACAACATGCACACTTTCTTCTACACACATAGTTCTTTTGTTATATACTTTATAAGCTTTACTATGTGATGAATATCCCAAGAATACTTCTTCATCACTTCTGGGATCAAACTTACCTAGGGAGTCCTTACCATTGTTGTGCACAAAGCACTTACAACCAAAAGCCCTAAGATGGGATATGTTGGGCTTTCTCCCTTTAAGTAAATCATAGGGAGTTTTCTCTACAATTTGTCTAGTCATGCATCTATTTATGATATAACATGCAGTGTTTATTGCTTCTGCCCAGAAGCTATGAGGTAGTTTACTAGAAAGAAGCATGGTTCTAGCCATATCTTCAAGAGTTCTGTTCTTTCTTTCAACAACTCCATTTTGTTGTGGAGTTCTAGGGGCAGAGAAGTTATGATCTATGCCATGTTCATCACAAGATTCAGAAAACTTTGCATTTTCAAATTTAGTGCGATGATCAGACCTTATAGATGTAAGTTTATTTCCTAGTTGTTTTTGAGTTTTCCTAACAAAGCCAGTAAACATATCAAATGCTTCATTTTTAAAAGTTAGAAACAATGTACAGGTAAATCTAGAGTAGTCATCAATAAGCACCATTACATATTTCTTACCACCTCTACTCAAAGTTCTCATAGGACCGCATAGATCGATATGAACCAGTTCCAACGTCCTGGTGGTACTTATAATTTTCTTGCTTTTGAAAGAAGACCTTATCTGCTTCCTCTTTGCACAAGCCTCACAAACTTTGTCTTCTTTGAACTTAATGTTAGGAAGACCTATCGCTAGGTCCTTGGAGACTAGTTTGTTGAGCTGATTTAGACTTGTATGTCCAAGTCTTTTGTGCCAAAGGAGGGGATCGATGTCCAGCACACTTAAACAAGTTAGTTCGTTTTCTGATAGTGTGGACCGGTCTATGACATAGATATTATTCATTCTTTTTCCCTGCAAAACAATCTTGTCCATGATATGATTAATCACAAAGCATTTTGTAGAAGTGAATGCAAACAGGTTACCTCTGTCACACAGTTGTGATACACTGATCAGGCTATATTTCAAGCCATCTATCAAGTACACATTCTCAATGGAACGTGTGTCATCCTTACCTATCTTTCCAACCCCAATAATTTCACCTTTATTCCCATTTCCAAAGGAGGCATTTCCTCCTTTGAGTTTTTCAAGTGAAATGAACTGTTCCTTGTTCCCTGTCATGTGTTTTGAGCAGCCACTATCAAAGTACCATATTTGACTGCTTCCTCTAACTTAAACCTACAAAAGGAAATCATGGGTTAGTCTTAGGGACCCAAACTAGTTTAGGTCCTTTTCTATGAGACAAAGGATGAATTAAGCTTTTTATGGCCCAATTTGGCAACCAATTTTTCTTTCGAACAAAACATTCATTCTTCCGACTGGCCTGCTCTTTTGCATTGGATTAATTCATGTAGTGACAAGTCCTACCACAGTGGGTGCATATTTTGTTCTCAGAAAGAGTGAGGTACTTACTTTTGGGATCCCATTTGGGTATTTGACTCCCAAAGCCAAGTCTTCTTATGTTGCTACTATGATTTTCTTGAAGCCATGTCAAGGCATCAGAAGATTTATTCCAATTGCATGTTTGATCTAATTCATGTTTGACCTTTCCAAGTTCCTCTTTTAGTACTCTGATCTATTCATCTTTATTGTACAACTTATCCTTTATTTTACCTACATTTTCTTCTAACATGAGTTCAGAGTTGTCAGTTGTCTTCTTGCTAGTTCCTAGTTTCAGTTTAAATTTTTAGATTTTAACTCTAGGACCTTTGTTTCAAGTGGTAGAACCTGGTTCTTCAAGGCAGTGTTTTCATTTAAAGATTTACTTACTCTGAGTTCCAGGTTCTTACACTTTGTCTTTAATATTACACACTCCTTAGATAGTTGTTCCTTTTTTTTTCTTCAGAATAGTCCATGAAGTCAAGTAGTAATTCTGAGAGTTTTTCTTTAGATAGGAACCTAATCTTGTTTTTGAGATAGGATACACTTACCTCTGGTTCTTCACATGATTCCTCATCTGATTCACCAATTGCCATAAGCGCTTGTTCATCTCCATCTTCATATTCTGATTCTTCGTCTGAGCTTTCTCCCCAAGCTGCAACCATAGCTTTTGTTGTGTTTTTCTTGGGATGAACCAGTTCCTTCTTCCTGTTCATTCATTCGGATCTTTCCCTTTTCCATTCATCTTCCCATTGAGGACAATTCTTGATGTGATGGTCAGTTTTTCCACATTTGTAGAATCCCTCGTTAGTGGGCCTTTCTGGAGCCTTTGCCTTGTTGTAGTTTCCACCTCTTGAGATGCCCTTTTTTCTAATGAGATAGTTTCTGAATTCCTTGGTAATCATGGCCATCTCATCTTCCTCCAGATCTGCAGCCTCAGTGATTCTTAATTCCAGACTTCTTTCCTTCTTGGGAGCATCAATCTTCATTGTCTGTCTTCTAAGTTCGTAAGCAGTGAGATTTCCAATCAGCTCACCCAACCTGAGGGTTGCCATGTTCTTGGATTCCTAAATAGTAGTGATCTTGCTTTCCCAAGAGATGGTCAAAACCCTTGTGGAAATTTTATCAAGCCTATATTGTTCAAGAATCACCCTTCCAAGAGATTTGAGTTCATTGGTCAGTGTAGTGAACATTGTATACATCTCTTGGATGGTCTCTCTTTCCTTCATAGTAAAATTTTCATATTGAGAATATAGTAGAGTTCCTCTTGACCTTTTCACTTGAGGTGTTCCTTCACGAGACAGTTGCAGTGTATCCGAAAAATCTTTGGCAGTGGTGCAGCTTTGAATTCTATTATACTCATCTGGACCAAGTCCACACACTAGCCACTTCTTGGCCTTAGCATTTTTCTCCCATTTTCTTAAGACTTCAGCAGTGCAATAAGCTCTTGTATTTGCAATGTCTACTCCTTCAACAGTCTTTTTCATGGTAGCCAAAAGACCATCAGTGACTATGTCCCATAGTTCATAGTCTTCCCCAATTAAGTGATCCTTCATCCTATTCTTCCACCAAGAGTAGTACAGACCGTTGAAGAGTGGTGGCCTAGCAGTTGATTGTCCTTCCCGGTTCCCAGGTGGTGCACTCATTTTGATCTTTTCCTAAGGTTTTAGCCTCTTCAAGGAGAACCTGCTCTGATACCAATTGATGCCACACAAAAGGGGGGTGATTTGTGTGGTGTCAAATTTTTGTGTGCAGTAGTTATAGAAGGACCAGGTTCTTCTATGTGTTCCAACTCCTACAGTTGGCGGAATAATAATTGCAGAAATAAAAGAACACAACGATTTTACGTGGAAAACACCTGGCTCAAAAGGTTAAAAACCTTTTTCCCAAACTCTTCACTAAGACAATGAGCCAAACAACATTTACAAAATAAACTGTTTTGTAAACCTAAGGACTAACTCTAATCCCCTTGTGGCAAACTAGCCATTAGCTAATTGCGACAAGCTCCAAGTTAACGCTAACTTAAATACTCAGTACCTATTACAATTGCTTCTAGATAAAGCTGATAGATACAATTTGTAATCACTAACTACAAAGAACTAGACTAAAAGATATCGGATGGAACTGGTTCAAGTAGCTTTTGAGTCGCATAGGAATTCTCACACGAACTGCTTGCAAAATTGCTTTGGTAATTTTGCTCTCAATTCTTGATCACTTCTGTGTTTTTGCACACTTGTTCAATGATAACACTTGACAATATATAGGATCAGTAGTTTGAGACGATGTGCCAGAGTTCTGATGCAACTCTTCCTTGGTGGAAGAGTTCTTGTTGATCTCAACTTCCTAGATCCTCCTCTATCTTGATCCTGTCCTTCATGAATAAGAAGTCCATCTCCCTATTAATTTGCAACCTTTTCGATCTGGAGATATCTCCTCAAATCATTGATTGTGTTTATCTCCTGTGTGTGATCTCCTCACGTGCCATTTATTCTTCATGTCGATGTCTCCAATGATGGGTCTGGTTCAAATCTGAGTTCATTTGTCAATCTTCAAAACCATGCAGCTTCTTTATCAAATAGGATGAGAGTAGAAGCACGAAGGGTGATGCCGTGCACTGTTTCTTTGTGTTGCTATTCTCTGTTGTTAAGATTTATATTTGAATTGTTGTCTTATTTAGTTATCCCCATTATTTGTTATTTTCCCCCCTCAGCACGCCCTTTTTTCTTTGAACTTAGATGCTCATTTATTATTGTTATTATTTCTTCCGTATATTATTAAACTGCATAGGTTGTTTTGGTTGTCGTTTCCTAGCCTCGTCACAAATTCGCCGGGGTTAGGCTCGACATTTACTCAGTACATGGGATCCGTTGTTTTGATTCTACACTCTGCACATTTTTGTTATGCAGATCCTAGTACAGGACCCTACGGACCTTAGATCGAGGAGGTTGCCTTCAGTCCATGTGGAGACATAGATGTAGTCCTGCAGGCATCCGTAGGCCTTGGCGTCCCCTCTTACTTCTCTTGTAATCTGTTCTAGTTATTTTAGAAAATGATGTACTTATTTCATTCAGACCTTTATATGTATTATTCATAGACAGTCCATGAGGTTGTGACACCAAATTTCTTGGTTGGTATTGTCAAATTTGTAACGATATTAAATTAAGTTATTATACTTTGTTTCATTTTGTCCTTTCATTTCTGTTGGTTCTGTATTTCACCCGTTATTGGATAATAATAAAGGAATAAGTTAAACTAAACACTCATGTTGGCTTGCCTACGGGTTCAACATTAGGCGCCATAACGGTCCCGACGCTGGGAAATTCGGGTCGTGACAAGTTGGTATTAGAGCACTAAGTTGCTTAGGTCTCACAACTCACGTGCAAGCTTAGTAGAGTCTGAGGGATAGGTACAGAGACGTCTGTACTTATCCCCCATAGGTTGTAGAGTTTAGGAATAATTTCACATCTATTCTTCTCTATCATGCGATTTGAGTTCTAAATGCTAACTGATCTTTTATTCTATTCTCTCGCAGATGGCGAGAACACGTGCTTCTTCATCTACTGATCAGTAGCCCCAGTATCCAGTTGCATCTCCTACGAGGGGCGAGGTCGTGCTAGAGGCTGAGGCAGGGGCAGAGATCAGCCCAGAGCAGCAGCCCCAGTCGCATAGCCTCAGTTAGGGTGTGCTGATGAGGTTCCTGCCCAGACAGTCCCGGTTGGACTAGGTCAGGTTCCCGAGGGGTTTATTGCCACCAGCGTACTCCAGGTTGCTCTGGTCCGTCTTGTGGGCCTCATGGAGAGCATTGATCAGGTAGGTTTACTTCCTTCAGTACCAACCGTCTCTCAAGCTGGGGGAGGAGCCCAGACTCCCGCTACACGCACTTTGGAGAAGTTGGCTTCTCAGTTCCAGACTCCAGCACCTCAGACAGTTGGGGTAGTACAGTCGGGTGTTGTGGCATAGGCCGGTTATGGAGCACCTATGTTTGCTGATGCTTTATGGAAATTGGACATGTTCACCAAGTTGTTTACTACTACTTTTAGCGATGTACCTTCACAGCATCCGAAGCACTACTTAGACAGTTGCCACGATCTTCTTCGGAACATGGGGATAGTATAGACCATTGGGGTCGATTTTGCTACCTTCCATTTTGCAGGTCCCGCCAAGACTTGGTGGACGGATTATTGCTTGACCAGACTTGCTGTGTCACTGCCTATGACTTGGGCTCAGTTCTCGGATTTGTTCCTGAAGAAGTTTCTTCCTTTCACCCAGAGAGAGGATTTCCGGAGGCAGTTTGAGCATCTCCAGAAGTGTTCTATGACAGTCACGCAGTATGAGACCAAATTCATCACCTTGATCCGACATGCTATTATGACACTTCCCACTGACCGAGAGAGGGTGAGGAGGTATATTGAGGGATTATCTCATGCGATTAGATTGCAGATGGACAGAGAGACAGGGAGTGATATTTCATTTCAGGATGCGGCCAATGTCAGGAGAGTAGAGATGGTTTTATCACAGGGTAGTGGACAGGGATCTGACAAGAGGCCTCGTCATTTTGGCCGGTTCAGTGGTGCCTCATTTGGAGACAGGGATTCTTTTGGTAGAGGCCATCCTCCAAGGTCATTTCAGTCAGCGCTTCAGGTGTCTCATAGTGCTCCAGGTAGTCGTGGTCCCCACATGCCATATTCTGATCAGTTGCTCTATAATGCACTACCAGCTCCTATCAGTGCACTGTTGCTCCAGAGTTTTTAGGGCGATTACACTGGTCGACATGGAAAGTTTCCAGGCAAGCAGTCTCAGCAGCCGAGATCTTGTTATACATGTGGTGATTCGGGGCACATTGCCAGATTTTCCCCCCAAGCCTTGAGTGGTTCTCAGCACCGAGGTTCTCGTGCTATGATTCCCACACCAAGTGCTCCACCACCCCCTCAGCCAGCTATGGGTGGAGGTCGAGGTTCTAGAGGTGGAGGTCAGGCAGTTAGAGGTGGAGGCCAGGCTAGTAGGGGTAGAGGCCAGCAAGCGGTAGGCCGTCCCAGGGATGTTCAGATTGGTGGGGCCCTGCCCCGATGTTTTGCTATTCCACCCAGACCTGAGGTTGAGGCCGCCGAAGCAGTCATCACATGTATGGTTTCAGTTTATAGCAGGGATGCTTCAGTTTTATTTTATCCGGGGTCCATATTTTCCTATGTGTCATCATATTTTTCTCATTATTTGATTATGCCTCGTGATTCTCTGAGTACTTCTGTATATGTGTCTACACTGGTGGGTGATTCTATTATGGTAGATTATGTCTACCGTTTATGTGTAGTGGTTATTGGGGGTCTTGAGACCAGTGTAGATCTTCTACTCCTTGATATGGTTGATTTCGATGTCATTTTGGGGATGGATTGATTGTCGCCTTATCATGCTATGCTGGAATGTCATGCCAAGACCGTGACATTAGCATTGCTGGGAGTGCCTCGGCTGGAGTTGAGAGGGACTCCTGGTCATTCTCCCAGCAGGGTTATCTCATATGTGTAGGCTCGGCGCATGGTCGAGAATGGGTGTTTTGCCTATTTGGCATATGTTCGTGATTCCATTGTCAAGGTTCCTTCTATGGATTTTTTGCCCATTGTTCGTGATTTTCCAGATGTGTTTCCTGCAGACCTACCGAGCATTCCACCCGACAGGGATATTGACTTTTTCATTGATTTGGCTACGGGCACTCAGCCCATTTCTATCCGCCATATCGTATGGCACCGGCAGAGTTGAAGGAGTTGAAGGAACATTTGCACGATTTGCTTGATAAAGGCTTTATTAGGCCTAGTGTCTTGCCTTGGGGTGCGCCGGTGTTGTTCGTTAAGAAGAAGGATGGGTCGATGAGAATGTGCATAGATTATCGGCAATTGAACAAGGTTACTTTAAGAATAAGTATCCATTACCGAGGATTGATGATTTGTTTGATCAGCTTCATGGTGCCAAGGTATGTTCGAAGATTGATTTGAGTTATGGCTACCATCAGTTGAGGATTAGGGCATCCGATGTCCCTAAGACAGCTTTTCGCACTCGTCACAGGCATATTGAGTTCTTAGTGATGTCATTCAGGTTGACAAATGCGCCAGCTGCTTTTATGGATTTGATGAACCGAGTGTTCAGGCCTTATTTGGATTCATTTGTGATTGTCTTAATTGATGAAATTCTTATTTACTCCCGCAACCGGGAGGAGCACGAGCAGCACCTTCGAATTGTTCTTCAGACTCTGAAGGAAATTCAGCTGTATGCTAAGTTTTCAAAGTGGGAGTTCTGGTTGAGTTTAGTTGTATTTGTGGGTCATGTTGTATCAGCAGAGAGTATTCAGGTGGATCCCAAGAAGATTTCAGCAGTCAAGGATTGGCCTAGACCCACATTAGCTACCAAGATTCAGAGTTTCTTGGGCTTAGCAGGTTACTATCGTCGGTTTGTGGAGGGCTTTTCATCTATTGCAACCCCGATGACCAGGTTGACTCAGAAGGGTGCCCAGTTCAGGTGGTCAGATGAGTGTGAGTCGAGCTTTCATAAGTTCAAGACAACCTTGACCATGGCACCGGTGTTGGTCTTGCCCACAGGTTCAGGGAAATATACTGTGTATTGTGATGCTTCTCGGGTTGGACTTGGAGATGTGTTTATGTAGGATGGAAATGTTATAGCATATGTTTCACGTCAGTTGAAGGTCCACAAAAAGAATTATTCAGTCATGATTTGGAGTTAGCAGCCATAGTCCACGCGCTGAAGATTTGGAGGTATTATTTATATGGCGTGTCTTGCGAGGTGTTCTCTGATCACCCAAGAGTTTGCAATATTTGTTCAAGCATAAGGAGTTGAATTTGAGGCAGAGGATATGGTTGGAGCTGTTGAAAGACTATGAAATCACCATCTTATATCATCCAGGGAAGGCCAATGTAGTGGCAGATGCTTTGAGTAGGAAGTCAGCCAGTATGGGTAGTCTTGCTTATATTCCGGTCGGGGAGAGATCTCTTACTTTGGACGTTCAGGCTTTAGCCAATCGGTTCATGAGATTGGATGTTTCCGAGCCGGGCCATGTTCTAGCTTATACAGTTGCTCGTTCCTCATTATTTGATCGTATTCGAGACCGGCAGTATGATGATCCTCATTTGTGTGTCCTGAGGAATACGGTCCGGCACGGTGGTGCCAAGCAGGTTACGGTTGGTGATGATGGCGTCTTACGGATGCAGGGTCGTATTTATGTGCCCAATGTGGATGGACTTCGTGAGTTGATATTAGAGGAGGCCCATAGTTCCCGGTATTACATTCATCCGGGCACCGCAAAGTTGTATCAGGATTTGCGGCAGCATTATTTGTGGAGGAGGATAAAGAAGGATATTGTAGCATATGTAGCTCATTGCTTGAATTGTCAGCATGTAAAGTACGAGCATGAGAGACCTGGTGGATTGATGTAGAAGATTGAGATTCCTGAGTGGAAGTGGGAGCGTATCACCATGTATTTCGTTATTGGACACCCACGGACTCATAGGAAGTTTGATGCGGTATGGGTCATTGTGGATAGGTTGACCAAGTCAGCGCATTTCATTCTTGTGGAAGTTTCCTATTCTTCGGAGAGATTAGCGGAGATCTACACTAGGGAGATTGTTCGTCTTCATGGCGTGCCCGTGTCCATTATTTCTGATCGAGGTACGCAGTTTACCTCATATTTCTTGAGAGCAGTTCAGCGTGAGTTAGGCACGCGGGTTGAGTTTAGCACAGTGTTTCATCCTCAGACGGACGGGCAGTCCGAGCGTACTATTTAGATTTTGGAGGATATGTTTTGAGACTGTGTCATTGACTTTGGAGGTTCTTGGGATCAGTTCTTGTCGTTAGCTGAGTTTTCCTACAACAACAACTATCAGTCTAGCATTCAGATGGCTCCCTACGAGGCATTATATGGTAGGCGGTGTCGGTCGCCGGTTGGGTGGTTTGAGCCGGGAGAGGCTCGGTTAATGGGTACGGAGTTAGTGCAGGATGACTTGGATAAGGTAAAGATCATTCAGGATAGACTTCGTACAACTCAGTCTAGGTAGAAGAGTTATGCCGACCGCAGAGTTTATGACTTGGCGTTCATGGTCGGAGAGCGGGTGTTGCTTCGGGTGTCGCCCATTAAGCACGTGATGAGATTCAGAAAGAAGGGAAAGCTAAGCCCTAGGTACATTGGTCTGTTTGAGATCCTTGATAGAGTGGGAGAGGTGGCTTACAGACTTGCGTTGCCACTGAATTTATCAACTGTGCATTCAGTGTTTCATGTATCTATGCTTCGGAAGTATCACGGAGATCCATCCCATGTGTTGGACTTCAGCAATGTCCAGTTGGACAAGGATTTGACCTATGAGGAGGAGCCGGTGGCCATATTAGACCGGCAGATTCGTCAGTTGAGATCGAAGAGTAATCCTTCGGTTCGTGCTAAGTGGAGAGGTCAGCCTGCTGAGGCAACTACCTAGGAGTCTGAGTCTAATATGCGAAGCCGATATCCCCATGTTTTCCTCGATTCAAGTACTTTTCAATGTTCCTTCGAGGACGAACGTTTGATTTAGAGGTGGAGAATGTGATGACCCAAAAGTTTATCCCTTTTTTTAGAAGTCAAAATGGTGTTCCGAGGGCTTGAAAACCTCCCTTTATATCACCTCGTTTTGCGTGCACAGCCTGGGTGTATAGCCGGGAAGCTTTAATATGAAAAACTTAGAAAAGTACTAGTTTTGCCTTTAAAATTGAATTTAAGTTGACTTCAGTCAACATTTTGGGTAAACGGACCTGGACCCGTGATTTGACGGTCCTGGAGGGTCCGTAGGAAAATATGGAACTTGGGCGTAGGCCCGGAATCGAATTCCGAGGTCCCAAGCTCGAGAAATGAATTTTTCAAAGAAATTATTTTTCTGAAAATATAAGAGTTCTTGCAAATTTAGTTATATTTGAAATATCTAGTATCGGGCCCGTATTTTACTTCCGGAGCCTGGTTCACGTTCAATATGATATTTAAGTTGTGTCTATAAAATTTGGTAAGAAACAGAGGTCGTTTGATGTGATTCGGACCCGTATTGGTGAAATTTGAAACTTTGAAACTTTTGAGATTTTTCTTTGATTTCTATGCTAAATTCGTCGTTTAAGATGTTATTTTGGCGATTTGATCGCACGAGTAAGTCCATAAAATGTTTTAAAGGTTGTGTGCATGTTTTAAAATTGGGGATTTGGGTAAAGTTAGGGCTTTTTGAATAAATGGAATTTAGACCTCGTTTTGGGGTCGGATTCCGAAACTAATTACATATTCAGGCTCATGGGTGAATTGGTGATTGGGTTTTGGTCCGAACCTCGTGTTTTGACCAAGCGGGCCCCAGGTCAATTTTTGATTTTTTGGGAAGAATGACATAAAACCTATAATTAAGCGTTGGGATTGAATTGTTTAGCATTTATTGATGTTGTTAAGTTAAATCTGTCTAGATACAAGTGAATTGAAGTCAAATTCAAAAGGGAAAGCGGTAATCGAGGCTTGAGTTTGGTTGTGGAATTCAAGATAAGTGTTTGGCCTAACCTTAGCTTGAAGAAATATGTGTTGCGTCCTATTTTCTATGTGTTAATATCATGTTCAACGTATAGGTGAGGTGACAAGTACCTATACGTTGGTGTCAAGCATGCCCGTGAGTCGAACATTTTGAATTATGTGGTTTTTCATTGATTATTACTTAAGTTTCATTTTGTGGTTGTTCCTATTTGTGGAAATTCTTGATGTTGATTAGCATTGAGTATTGGTATCAGTTGAGAGATTCTATGTGAAGTTATGTACTAAGTGAGATTGGTTACAGCTGTGTCTCTTGTCGGGATGGTATTGATTCTATTGTGATTCCCTTGGCGGGACGTTATGATTTTACTATTGTTGATCCTATTGTTGAATTTCCTTGGCGGGTTGTTGTTATAGATATGGTTTGGGTGAGGAAGAGTGTAAAGCATGAAGGGTGATGTCGTGCATGATATTGTGAATGAGTGTAAAAGCACAAAGGGTGATGTCGTGCCATATTATGATATTAAAAGCACGAAGGGTAATACCGTGTCGTTCCTATTGATTTATTGTGAGGATGAGAGTAAAAGCATGAAGGGTAATGTCGTGCATTTGAATTTACTATTTGGTGAGGATGAGAGTAAAACATGTAGGGTGATGTCGTGCACTGTTTCTTTGTGATTCTATTCTCTGTTGTTAAGGTTGATATTGAATTGTTGTCTTATTCCGTTATCCCCATTATTTGTTATTTTCGCCCCTCAACATGCCCCATTTTTCTTTGTACTTAGCTGCTCATTTATTATTGTTATTATTTCTTCCGTATAGTTTTAAACTGCACATGTTATTTTGGTTGTCGTGTCCTAGCCTCGTCACTACTTCGCCGGGGTTAGGCTCGACACTTACTCAGTACATGGGGTCGGTTGCACTGATGCTACACTCTGCACATTTTTGTTGTGCAGATATCAGTACAAGACCCTACGGACCTTAAATCGAGGAGGCTGCCTTCAGTCCACATGGAGACACCGAGGTAGTCATGTAGGCGTCCGTAGGCCTTGGCGTCCCCTCCTACTTCTCTTGTATTATGTTCTAGTTTTTCAGAAACGGATGTACTTATTTCATTCAGACCTTTATATGTGTAATTCATGGACAGTCAGTGAGTTTGTGACACCAAAATTCTTGGTTGGTATTGTGGAACTCGTAAAGGTATTAAATTAAGTTATTATACTTTGTTTCATTTTGTTCTTTCGTTTTTGTTGGTTCTGTATTTCACCTGTTGTTGGGTAATAATAAAGTAATAAGGTAAATTAAATATTCACGTTAGCTTGCCTAGCGGGTTCAACATTAGGGGCCATCACGATCCCGACGGTGGGAAGTTTTGTTCGTGACAAAAAGATAATGAGTGAATATGTTAAAATTGATAGTCATAACAACGCTAATCAACTAAGCAAGCATAAGAATTTACCCATAAGATCTACACCTAGGTTATGACTAGTGATTTAAAAGGCGTGGGCATAAGGCGGGTCATTTTACATATGCCTCAGAGAGGTTTAAGTCCCGAGGCATATGGCATAAACCCCATGGGTATTTAATTTTTAATATTTTACAAAATAATATAGTTAAAATAAATGTTTTTCAATAGGTAAAATTGCATATAAATTTTAAAAACTATAAATAAGTGAAATATAAATATTGATGTGCTCCATCCCCCCCCCCCCCCCCCCCCCCCCCCCCCCCCAAAAAAAAAAAACTAGTAAAAATAATTTATTATACACTACTTACAAGCACAAGTAACTTGAGTTGAAATAATAAAATTTTCCACATGAAGGAACCAAAAGGATGACTAGCCTGCAATTGGAACTTTGAAGTTGCTGCTATGAAGGAGAATGTAGTTTTCTTTGTATTAGCAAGAAAAAAATTCATTGTTCGCTGCTTTTAGGAGATAGTAGCTGACTGGAGAACAAGATAAAAAATTAGGAAGACCATAAATTAGGGCTTCTAGAAATAAAAAAAGGTTTGGAGTTTTGCATGTCTCGGTGAGGCTTAAGCCCAGAGGCATAGGGCGTAAGCTCCACGGGTATTTAATTTTAATATTTTACAAAATAATATAATTAAAGTAAATATTGGATAACAAGTAATTTGGCAAATTAAGAGGTCGATTAAGCTTGATTAATGGATTTGAACTAGAAATAGGAAGCATCTCACTTGGGCTCATCACCAATTGTGTTAAATACCACCCTCTTTAAGTTGATAGGGCTAATTGGGAAAATTACTCCTTCATTAAGAGATATTGCGTGAGTATGTTAAAATTAAAGGTCATAACAATCTTAATCAACTAAAATAGCATAAGATCTTACCCATTAGATCTACACCTAGGTTATGACCAGTGTTATAAAAGGCGTGGGCATAAGGCGAGGAGTTTTGCATATGTCTCGGTGAGGCTTAAGCCCCGAGGCATGGGGCGTAAACTCCACGGGTATTTAATTTTTAATATTTTATAAAATAATATAATTAAATTAAATATTGTAAATAGGTAAACTTGCATAAATATTTAAAAAAACTATAAATAAGTGAAAAATATATATTGATGTGCTTCATCCCCGTAAAAAGCTAGTGAAAATAACTCATTATATGTTGCATACAAGCACAAGTAACTTGAGTTAAAGAGAATTTAGTTTTCTATATGGAGGAACAAAAAGGAACTAACCTCCAATTTGAACTTTGAAGTTGCTGCTATGGATGAGAATGTAGTTTTCTTTGTATTTGCAAGAAAAAAATTCAGTGTTCATTTCTTTTAGAAGGTAGTAGTAGACTAACAGACAAGATAAAAAATTAAGGAAACCCATAAACTAGGGCTACTAGCGATAAGAAAAAGGTCTGGACTTTTAAATATAATATTTCGGTTCCTTTTTAAAACTTTTGAGTAATAACAATATGACTTTTGAGAATTTGGGTATTGTACTAAGGACTTATTCAACAATTGTTTTTCAATATGAAAAGGTCTCTCATGCTCCTCTCGGCTGCGAGAGTATATCAATATATCATCAATGAAAACATTAACGAACGAGTCCAAATAAGGCCTGAACACTCGGTTCATCAACTCCATAAAGGCAGCGGGGGCATTTGTCAACCCGAATGACATCACCAAGAACTTGAAATGCCCATAACGAGTGTGAAAGGCCGTCTTAGGTACATCAGACGCCCTAATCCTTAGCTGATGGTAACCCGATCTCAAGTCTATCTTGGAAAACACTGTAGCACCCTGAAGCTGGTCAAATAGATCATCAATCCTCGGCAGAGGATACTTGTTCTTGATAGTAACCTTATTCAGCTGCCGGTAGTCAATACACATCCTCATTGAGCCATCTTTCTTCTTAACGAACAACACTGGAGCACCCCAAGGAGAAACACTAGGCCTAATGAAGCCTTATCCAACAAGTCTTGCAACTGATCCTTCAATTCCTTCAACTCTAGCGGGGCCATACGATACAGCGGGATAGAAATGGGTTGAGTGCCCTGGGCTACCTCGATACAAAAGTCAATATCCCTGTCGGGTGGCATACCCGGCAGGTTAGCAGGGAAAACCTCTGGGAACTCACGAACCACAGGCACTGACTCCATAGAAGGAACCTCAGCACTAGAATCACGAACATAGGCCAAATAGGCCAAACAACCCTTTTCGACCATACGCCGAGCCTTCATATAAGAAATAACTCTGCCAAAAGAATGGCTAGGAGTCCCTCTCCACTCTAAACGAGGCACACCTGGAAAGGCCAAGGTCACTGTCTTGGCATGACAGTCCTGAATAGCGTAACAGGGAGATAGCCAATCCATCCCCAATATAACATCAAAGTCCACCATATCCAAAAGTAAAACATCAACCTGAGTCTCCATACCACCAATAACTACTAAGCAAGCACGGTAGACTCTATCTACCACAATAGAATCGCCCACCGGGGTAGACACATATACAGGAGCACTCAGGGAATCACAGGACATGCTCAAATAAGGGGAAAATATGAAGACACATAAGAGAAAGTAGAACCCGGATCGAATAATACCGAAGCATCTTGACTGCAAACTCATACCGTACCTGTGATAACTGCGTCAGAAGCCTTAGCCTCAGGCCTGGCCGGAATAGCATAACAACGAGGCGGAGCCCCTCTAACCTTAACATCTCTGGGTCTACCCGCTACGGGCTGACCCCTACCTCTCATGACCTTGCCTCCACTTCTATGAGTCTGACCTCCACCTTTGGCACCACGACCACCCCTAGCTGGCTGAGGGGGCGAGGGTGCACCTGATACGGGAACCATGGTACGGGAACCCTGATACTGAGAACCAGCAAAACCTCGGGGGCAAAACCTGGAAATATGTCCAATACCACTGCAAGAGTAGCAAGCCCTCGGCTGTTGAGAATACTGACCCTAGAACTGTCCCTAACGACCAGAATGGCTACCTTGAAGACTCTGAATCGGCGGTGCACTGATGGGAGCTGATGATGCATTACGGGATGCCTAGAGTGCTAACTGAGAAGGCCTAGTGGGATGACCTCTACCAAAGGAATCTCTGACTCCAGATGAGGCACCACTGAAATGGCCGAAATGATGAGGTATCTTGTCAGACCCCTGACCACCACCCTGGGATAATAGCATCTCAATACGTCTGGCTACATCGGCTGCATCTTGAAAGGAGATATCAGTACCCGTCTCCCTAGCCATCTGAAGTCTGATAGGCTGGGCCAAACCCTCAATAAATCTCTGAACCCTCTCCCGATCAGTGGGAAGTATCATAAATGCATGCCTGGATAGAGTGATGAACCTGGTCTCGTACTGAGTGACAGACATAGACCCCTGCTGGAGGTGCTCAAACTGTCTCCGAAGATCCTCTCGCTGACTAATGAGAAGAAACTTCCCAAAGAATAACTCGGACAACTGAGCCCAAGTCATAGGTGCAGAACCAGCTGGTCTGGTCAGGAAATAGTCTCTCCACCAAGTCTTGGCTGCGCCAGACAAGCGAAAAATAGCAAAGTCAACTCCATTGGACTCCACAACGCCTATGATCCGAAGAACCTCATAACAGCTATCTAAATAATTTTGGGGATCCTCTGATGGTACACAAGCTATTGTAGTAGTGAATAACTTCGTGAACCGATCCAGTCTCCAAAGAGCATATGCTGACATAGCCGCACCCTAGGCTGCCGGTGCGACAATACCCGGCTGAGCTACTCCAGCTGTCTGAGGTGATGGAGTCTGAAACCGAGTGGCAACCTGCTCTGGGGTATGAATAACAAGAGTCTAGGTCCCTCCCCCAGCCTGAGAGCTAGCTGGTGCAGTAGGAATAAAACCGGCCTGAGCCACGCTCTCCATAAGTCCCACCAAGTGGATAAGAGCGTCCTGAAGCACCGGGGTAGCAATGAACCCCTCTAAGACCTGAGCTGGTCCAACTGGGACTGACTGAGTAGGAACCTCACCAGCAAATTCTACCTGGGGGTTCTTAATTGGAGCTGCTGCTCTAGCTCTGCCTCAGCTTTTAGCGCGGCCTCGGCCTCGGCCCCTCGTAGGAGCTGCAATAGGAGGATCGGGCTGCCGATCAGTCGATGAGGAAGCACGCGTCCTCGCCATCTGCGAGAGAGTAGGATAGAGACTCAATTAATATTTAGAATTTAAATGGAACAACAGTGAATGAAAGATATGAAGTTATTCCTAACTTTGCAGCCTCTGGGGATAAGTACGACGTCTCCGTACTGATCCCTCAGACTCTACCAAGTTCGTCCGTGAGCTGTGAGACCTAAGAAACCTAGGGATCTGATACCAACTTGTCACGACCCGAAATCCCACCTTCGATCCATGACTGCGTCTAACGTTGAACCTGCTAGACAAGCCAACGTTTGAACTAAATAATCTTATTAACAACTAAAAAATGAACAGGATGACAAGGGCAGCTATAATTAACAACATGAAAGTTAACAAAATAAAAAAAAAATAGAGCAAGCCTCGAAGTAAAACCCATAAATATAACCCAGAACTGGTGTCACATACTCACGAATTGTCTAAGAGTCTACTAAATACAAAGGTCTGAAATAAGTACATATGACTGTCTTTGAAACTATAAGATAAGACAGAGCTGAAAGTGAAGGGTAGAACGTGACGCCAAGGCCCATGAACGTCGGCGGGTCTACCTCGATGTCTCTTGTATGAACTGATAAAATGCTCCGACCGTCATTGAGCACCGGGTTCGGCTGCGTAGTCTGCACAACATAAAGAAGTACAGGTGTAACATTAGTACAACTGACCCCATTCACTGTGTAAGTGCCGAGCCTAACCTCGGCGAAGTAATGACGAGGCTAGGACCGACAACAATATATATACGTGTGCAATTCTGTATAATAACAAGGAAAAATCGATGGAAATAAGCAAGTAAAAACAGGTACGGGGAGAACTTTCTAGGGGTAAAAGGGGCAACAAAATGCAAGCACGGTAGAACATGGTAATAACTAAAATGAAAAAAAAGGGTAAGAGCAGGAATTTAACGTCATCAGCAAAGATAATGAACAGGAAAAGGCACGGCATGTCCCCTCGTGCATAATCTCGCAATCACTCGGCACAGAATGTCCCATCGTGCATATATAGTAACACTCGGCACGGAATGTCCCCTTGTGCAATAAATAATAAACGATCAACACGGCATGTCCCCTCGTGTGAAAAATAATAAACAATCAGCACGGCATGTCCCCTCGTGCGATAAATAATAAACGATCAACACGGCATGTCCCCTTGTGTGATAAATAAAATAATCAGCACGGCATGTCTCCTCGTGCGATAAATAATAAACGATCAACACGACATGTCCCCTCGTGTAATAACTAATAAAAATCAGCACGATATGTCCCCTTGTGCGATAAATAATAAACAATCAACAATAAAACGTGCAACTACCAATAAGGAATGACAAGTGTACAGAAATACTCAATAAATTCTATCATCCGGCAAAGGATTCAACTATAACCAATCTCGCTCAGAATTACAGTTTCAACAGTAAAAACCTCAACTGAAACAATTAATCAATAATTTTCCACGTCATGAAACCACGTCAATGTATCACTCCTAATTCACCAATTATTCATAATACAGAGAAATCAAGAACACGGTACAATTCATCACTATTGACTCACGGGCATGCTTGATCACAACATATAGGCACTCGTCACCCCGCCTATACGTTGGACATGAATTACACATAGCAAATAAGACTATATACCTAATCCCTCAAGCTAAGGTTAGGCCAAACACTTACCTCGACTCCAAAATGCAAGTCAAGCCTCAATCACAGCCTTTCCTCTCGAATCCAACTCTGAATCGATAATATCTAGACATAATTGATTTATCAACATCAATAATTACTCAATAAACCGTTTCCAAAGCCTTATTATACATTTTCTGACAATCTTCCAAAAATACTAAAATTCGACCCTGGGCCCGCATGCTCGAATCCCGAAAATTCTCGGAGGAATCACTCACCCATAGCCTAAGGATCGTTAATATGAAGTTTCTACCTGAATTCAAAGCATTAAACAGACAATACGCCAATTTCTTAAGAGCCCTAAATTTTCTACCCAATTCTTGATTTTTCCATTAATTTAGTAGGTAATCCCATTATTCATGCATGAAACTAGTATTAGGAAGGAATTAACTTACCTTAACAGTAGCTAGGTCGTGGTGTGCTCCTCCCAAGCTCACAAGTCTCTAATGGGGTTTTTGGTATGAAGGAAATGAAGAAATCCCGAGTTTTGGCATTTAAAATACAGGCTGCCTACAGGGGTTTCCGCACTTGCGACCCTGGGACCGCACCTGCGAGGAAATGGCCACTCCTGCGGTTGTAAAATAAATTAATAAATTAGAAAAATAATTTCTTATAAATATAGTTGACATATAAGAGAGAGTTAAAAATTTCATATTTGTATATATTACAAAAATGAATTCTCTAAACAAAGAACGGTGTTAAAAAAATGGGAAAAGGAGTCGGACTACTTGCTTAGCGCCTTCTTAACTCTACATGAAATAGATAGTATATGCCCTTTCCTTCTTAAAATATGGAGGATGCATTAGCAGTCTTTTTGAAGTATTTGTTCGAAAGTATCCAACACAACTTTTATTATGTATTTGTTATATTTTTGTATTTTTTGATATTTTCACGCACTCACATATATTTGTAATTCTACTCTACTTAATATATACTAAACTGACATAAACAAACTCACTATAAGGCAAATTCTAGCGGACTTTGGAAAACCATTCAAAACACTATATTGTATAATCATCAAGCACCACAAAACAAACAATGTATATCTAATATAATAAATATACAATGAAATAGTAGAGAAACTTAAATAATTCTATTAGATATTTGTTATAATATGTATAGGTGAAAATCATAAAATCGAAATAAATAGAAGTTCATATTATCTTACTTTTATAGATGTATTTTACTGGGTCTTGTATTTTGTCTACTATGAAAATAGTATAGTAGTTTACATGAAGATAATAGATTAGGTAACAAATTTTCAAAACATAACCACGACAAAACAATAATTATATAAGGTGAAGTGATGAAAAAATATGTAGGGAAAAAGGGAATATATTCAAAATCAATCAATTGTAAGAGAATATGTGCCTTCTTATCAAAATAAATGTATGATAACTTCAAGGATTTATTTTATGAAATTGCTTATTTATCTAAAACTTTTTGAAACACACAAATAACAAACACATATAAGTATATGGAGAAAAATTAAAATGTACACGTGAAAATTACGTATGAAAAAATAAAACAGGAAAATAATCAAAATAATAATAAAACAAGGAAGGAAGGGGACATGAGTGGGACTGTGGGAGGAGAAAAAAGAGGGGAAAACAAAAAAGAAGTATATAAGGAAGTAAAGGAAAACAAAGGGTGATCGAACCTTCATCATCTCTTCATTCTTATTAACAAAAAACGTCAAAAGGAATAATGATAAATAACAGAATAGAAAATCTAACAATAAGCACCTAATCTATGTGTACGTAATTTTCTATTCTGTAATTTTCTATTCTGTTATTCATCATTATTCCTTTTGACCTTTTTTGTTAATAAGAATGAAGAGATGATGAAGGTTCGATCACCCTTTGTTTTCCTTTACTTCCTTATATACTTCTTTTTTGTTTTCCCCTCTTTTTTCTCCTCCCACAGTCCCACTCATGTCCCCTTCCTTCCTTCATTACCAGTAGAACAACATATCACAAAACAAATCTTCATTTTCCTCCCCCATTCTTTTCTTTAGATATGCTCTGCTTTGCGTGGTTATTAAAGACAAGTATAAATATAAACATAATTTTCAAATAAGTTTAATCGAAATAGAAAATATACAAATGTATACGAATTTTACATATTGATGAAATAAAATAGTGTAAATATTTACATAAAATAGAACTAATATGAATTTCATTATCATTATTGGGTTTATTGACTAAGGCCTGATGTGAACAAACTGACGCAGTCTGAGTTACTAGTGTTTTTATTGTGTGGTGGTTTCCGGTTTTGGCTCGTATTTCTGTCCATTCTTTGTGTACTATTATGCTTTTCCGTTGATTAATTTTCGGTAATTCCTTCCGCATTATATTGTCATGTTGTTAATTATATCGTAAAATCTTTAGATAGATATTATGTTCGGTCATTTCTATATTGATGTCTGTTTAATTTATTAGACCAATGGTGTCTTTACTAGTCCTCGTCACTACTTCACCGAGGCTAGTCTTGATACTTACCAGGCACCGTTGTGGTGTGCTCATACTATACTTCTGTGCATTTTTGTGTGCAGATCCAGGTAATTATTGTTAGTAGTTGCGCGGATCATTGCCGAGGAGACTCAAGGTAACCTGCTGCTGCGTTCGTAGGCTTCGCAATCACCTTCCTGTTTTTTTATTCAACTGTCCTTACTATTTCTAAACAGTTGTATTTAGGAGTTGTAGAAACATTTCGTAGAGCTTATGACTTGTATTACCGGTTTTTGGGAAATTGTAAATTCTGTCAAGATTTCTATATCGATACTGTCAGATTTCCTTTATTATTGTTGTTGTTTAGTAAATGTTAGGCTTACCTAGTCCTTAAGACTAGGTGCAATCACGATACCCAACGGAGGGAAATTTGGGTCGTGACAGGTTGGTATCAGAGCTCTAGGTTCATAGGTGCTACAAGTCATAAGCGGGTTTAGTAGAGTCTTGCGGATCGGTACGGAGACGTTTGTACTTATCTTCGAGAGGCTACAGAACTATTAGGACAATTTCACTTCCTTCATTCCCATCGTGCGAGTTCTTTGATCTTGAAATTTGGAATTTATCGTTCCATTCTCTCACCGATGGTGAGCACACGACATGCGGTTCCTGATGATAATTCCCTGAAAAGATTGTCTCAAGGGTCAGAGACAGAGGCCGACGAGGAACACGTGTCGCAGTTAAGATGCCTACTAGAGCAGCCGTTGAGGAGCCGCCAGTAATTCCAGTTGGGGGACAGTTACTGGAGGTGCCTGATGTTACCCTGGTCTTCAGGAGACTTGGGCGCAATTTTGAGCATAACTAGTACATTGACTCACGCGGGATTTATCCTAGTGCGCCATCTACTTCACAAATTGGGAGAGGAGTTCAAACTCCCGCAACCTACACTCCAGAGCACCGAGATCATGATGGTCAAGTTCCAAGTGTCATGGCAGCACAACATATGGTTTCAGCTCAGCTCATGGTTAGGGCAGCAACATTGGAGGAAGAATACCTTGGAATTTAGGGGTACAGGAAGTACATCCTCCTATCTTTCAGCGGACTGGCGACAGATGATGCCCAGGGTTTTTTGGAGAAGTGTCACTGCATTCTTCAGAATACAGGTATTGTGGAGACGAGCGGGGTTGCTTTTTGACACATCTCGGTTCGGAGGAGCGGTTTGTCAGTAGTGGCGTGCATATGAGTTGGGTTAACCTGTCCAAGTCAGCTTCACTTGCATGGATTAAGGTTTTAGAGATGTCCTTGAGAGAGTTTACACTCCAGTACCTCCGAGAGACATGGCGCGCGAAGTTTGAGCATTTGCGTCAGGGCACTATTTCAATATTAGAGTACACCGTCAGATTCAGTGAGTTGACCAGTTATGTACCTCACTTGGTTATTTCCATTAGGAGGTGAGTCTGTAGATTCATTGAGGGACTGAAGCATGATATTATGTTCAGCAGGACTCGAGAGCATATGGGACCGGGAGCGAGAGGACATACGGAATCAGGAGAGAGATTTCAGGGAGGCAAGGAGGCCTCGTAGATCGGAGAAATCTACTGGTCCTTATTATGGAGGCAAGGTATGACATGGTAGGGGTTTTGTGGGTCAGCCAGTTCAGTTTGCATTACTAGCTTCGCATGGGGTTTCAGGTACTCAAGGGTCTCAGAGTACTCGCATTGTTCAGTTCTCAGTGCCACGTCAGCAGAGAAGTTGTTTTGAGTATGGAGACACCAGTCACAGGGTGAGAGGGTGTTCCAGGATTTAGGCAAGTGTGTTATAGCAGGGTATTCAGGTGAGTAGAGGGCGCCTAATAGGGGGAGGCCCGACCCATTGATGTGTTTTATATAGTAAACTAGAGGTCGTTGTACCAGATACTATCACCCAACTATGTTTTGATGTGTTAAAGAGGGGTACCATTTGTATTTCACTATAGTTCGGTTGGCCGGGACGAGTTTCCCTTATTTGTTGCTTTACTTATAAGTGAGTTTCATGCTTTGCACTCTATTTTTCATGCTTGCTCCTGTTGGGAGATTCTGTGAGTGGTAACCCGTGTCTATCGTTATTTATTCATCATTGAGAGTGGTGAGACTAGAAGTGAGTCTGTAATGACCCGACTAGTCATTTTACGTTGTCGGACCCTGTTCCCCTGTCTAAGTCTTCCCATAGCGGCTTCTTGTTGTTTGTGACTTGCGGGGACTAGTGGTTCAGGATTTGGAAGTGTTTTGAGCAATATAGGAACACTTGGTTCCTTAAGGTTGGCCTATTTGTCCAAGTTTGACTTCAGTCAACATTTTGAGCAAACAACCTTGGAATCGAGTTCCGACAGTGTCAATAGCTTCGTATGATAATTTCGGACTTGAGCGTATGTTCGGAATGGGTTTTTGATAACCCGGGGGAGTTTCGGCGCCCGATATAGAAATAAGGATTTCCTTAAATTTGAAATTTGGTTTGGAACGTGATTTTATGATATCGAGGTCCGAATGAAATTCTGAGACTAGGAATAGTTCCGTTATGTCATTTATGACTTGTATGCAAAATTTGAAGTCATTCCGAGTAGTATAGGCCGGTTCGGCGCATTGAAATGAATTCTAGAACTTCATGTTCAAAGTGTTGATTCAATTTGGTTTTGGGGTCAAATTCTGAGTTTCGTTGTTCTTTTTCGCGTTCCGGAAGTTCGAGCGAGTCCACATCATGAATGCAGACTTGCCAGTGCCTTTGGACGGGGTACCAAGGGGATCGGTTGAGTTTTGGACCCCCGGGAACTACGTTCAAAAAACCAGATTTATGTTGTCTGGTTTACTTCTTTGCGATCGCGGAAGGTGGGCCGCATTCGCGGAGAAGGAAATGGGTTGGGCTACTGAATTCTCTTCGCGTTCGCAAGAATCTCTCCGCGATCGCGGAAGGTCGAGTCACTGACCTTCGCGATCGCATCCCTGTCTCCGCGTTCGCCATGGTCTGGATCCCTGGCATTCGCGTTCGCAGAGGTCTGTCCAGTTGGCCTTCGCAATCGCGGGCCCCTTTCCGCGTTCGCATAGAAGGGCCTTAGGGCCTGGGCCATTTGGCCTTCGCGATCGCAGGCCCCTGGTCGCGATCGCGGTGAAGGGAAATCTGGGCAGTTAATTTATATACTGGATTTATGTTATTTCCTCCATTTCCATCTTCTTCCTTGTGTTATTTGAGAGCTTCCAAGAGAACCATTCAACCTAGTACTTGAGGTAAGTAAATTCCTTATTAACACTAGTTCAAGCATCAATTCCTAGATGAATTCTCTACTAAATTATGAAAAATCATGAATTTGGGTAGTAAAATTAGGGCTTTTGAGGAATTTGTGAATTGTCCGTTTAAAGCCATGAATTCAAGTAGAAACTACATAATTTTGATCCTTAGGCTATGGGTGAGCGATTCTTTCGAGAATTTTCGGAATTCAAGCATGCGGACTCGGGGTTGAAATTTAGTAATTCTTCAAGAATGACGAATTTTGAATAAAATAGGATAAATCCTCTTCTTTGATTATGAATTGATGTTATACTTGACTAGTTGCGAGACCTCGAGGGTAGATCTCGGTGTTTTCGGGCATCTTTGATCCGAGGGTTAGTTTCGCCACGAGGTGAGTCTCCTTTCCAACTTTGTAAGGGGGAAAATTTCCCCATAGGTTCTTGATGTTGTGTGTACATGTTGTGGGGGACACGTACGTACCAAGTTGTCACGCCCCAAAACTAAGGGACACGACCGGCACTCGACCGGGTAGCCCCAGTCAAGCGGACCAAGATTTATTTTTCCCTCCCACGCATTACCCGAGATTTCCGATGTACATTATTCAACTGTAATTAAGACGCATTCTTAAAATTTGAAATTTAACCATAGAATTCTGTCATTACAACATGTAGTACAATACTTACAAAATATACATAACACCCAGTTTTACTTTACGTGGTCTACAAGTCATACTGCCCAATATACATAAGTACATAACCCACACTTCCTGTCTACGGAGCCTCTAAAAGTACGGAGGAGTATATATAATACTTGACGGTAACAAGGCTCCGGATATACCTTACACAAATACCAAAATGTAAATCCGGAAGAAAAGGTAGCATGAACCACACTGGGCCCCGAGAGGAGAGGGGCTCACCAAATCAGCTGATAGGACGTAGAGGAGGCACTACTGTCGGTGGGCTGGAGTACCTGCTATAGAACCACCTACAATCATCACAAGAATGTAGCGCCCCCGGCAAAGGGACGTCAGTACATTTGAATTGTACTGGTATGTATGAACAAACTTTACTCTAAGTAAACTCAATAATGCACAGGCAAGAGACAGACAGAGAGTCACACAATCACCGCACAAGACATAGAAAGACACACAATGGAAGTTCCACAATTTTCACTTCATTATAATCACAGTCTCAATTCCACCCTTGTCCTTCTCACATTTCACCCTTATTTCTTCTGTTGCGGCGCGCAACCCGATCCCACCTGACAATCACAATAATTTGTTGTGTTTCTGTTGCAGCGTGCAACCCGATCCTACCTGACAATTGTTGCGGCGTGCAACCCGATCCCACCTGACAATCACAATCACACCCTTATCACTTCTCACATATCACCCTTATCTCCCCTGTTGCAGCGCGCAACCCGATCCCACCAAGAAATCACATCTCATATCCACGATGACAAATCACAGTTAAATCACAGAAAATTTCAGCGATAAGAATACAACTTCTTTACATAGCCTTTAGCATATACATTCATACTCTTGGATTCATTATCCTTCTAGCACCGTTTTTCATAGCATGGTAGTGTGGTGAACAACTAAAGACAGACAAGTAGTACACTTCTCACTTCAACATAATTAGGACAACCAGTTGCACATATTCATAACAATACATGTACCGTATGCTCGAACACCACAAGTGATTTTACAAAGGTTAAAGTTAGCCATACATACCTGGAGTCGAGTTTCCCTTTTTAACTTTTACTCACAAATCACCGAACCGACTAGTACCGTCAATCTAGTTCACAATTAAACATATTCAACTCAGAATTGGAAGTCATGCATGCAATTCGGACTCTCTCAAGCATTTTGCCAAACACTATGTGAACCTATTAGATTACCAACCCTATCTCTGTAAAGTGTATCCCAACCCACCACCTCTCACTAGATTAACACCATGATTAAACATGTATGAAAGGTCTTAGTTAATATTTTTAAGAGTCAATCCATGCCAACCCTCCCTTTGTTTAAAATCAGAAAATTAATGGAAAGAAAAAAAAAGGGGCGGTTGGGAACCCTTACCTGCTAGATTGAGGAAGAAGGAGATTACTCGAAATACCAAGCCTGAGAGACTTTGAAAATCACTTTGATGGAAAGACCACTTCCTCTCTCAAGAACTCTCCTTTCCTTCTCTCTATTTTCTTCAGAAAACTTGTTAAAATGAAAGGGGGCAAGGGTTAAATGAAACTGGGGTCAGGTATAAAAATTTAGAAAATTAACAGACCGTGTCGAATATGCGTTCAGGAATGCGATCGCATTCCTTACATGCGGTCTGCATATTGGACCGCAGAATGGCCCTCAGGTGAGCCAAAATTTGGAAACATTCTGCCCGTGTATGCGTCCACTATGCGGTCCGCATACACGTTATGCGATTGCATAGTGCGTCGCATAACACCCAAATTTCTGGAAAACTTAAGTTCTTTCAAATCCCGGGGGTACTTTTACAAAAATCAAGGTCCATTTTAAGAATTTCCACAGAGATAACAACTCGGGGACTTATTCGGGCATTATTTTAAGCAAGAAATTTTACGGGTCTTTACATTCTCCCCCCCCCCCCTCTAAAAAATCGTTCGTCCTTGAATGAGGATTTTGGAAATCATTTGGTTTTTGGAAACATGATATGCAAACTTCCCAATTTACACTAACTCCAGTATTTTCAGAAAATTTCGCCAGAGTTTCCTTTGTATTTAGACCTATCCACCTGACAGAGAGCCCCCGAAACACATTTCCAAGCATCATTACACAATTTTTGTTATCCCTACAACTGGTATACCATTCATTACCTCGACACTTGCACATATCCAATCATCATGACAAATACATATAGCTCATCCGCTTTTCATCACAAATTGGCATAAGATTCAATAAGTGGCACATTATTTGCACATAACTTTGGGCCATTTCAGTGCGCCCCATACAGTTCAATCACCTCAATATATCATAGACAAATCTTTTAACCATTACCAATCTACACTACCATTAATCAATTACTTAGCACATTTGTTTCACGAAGCTTTTATTTGCTTTAAAGGTGGCACACCACCAATTTAACAACTTTGTATACAGTTTTAGCACGCATTGGAATGTTACAACAATAAGGCAATTAGGAGAGGAAAGAAAAAAAATGGGGTGCCTTTGCACGAATCTGAGTACAACATCAAATTGCCTTGGAACCATAATTCGCACGATCACTACTACACTTGCTCAAACAGATGGGGGTATTTTTCTTTCATTTCTTTCTCTGTTTCCCACGTGGCTTCCTCGACTCGTTGACTTCGCCACAACACTTTAACAGAAGCAATCTCTTTGTTTCTCAATCTACGGACTTGCCTATCAAGAATAGCAACCGGAGCCTCTTCGTATGATAGCTCTTCATTAACCTCAATAGTCCCAACTGGCACGATGGCGGATGGATCTCCAACCACTTTCTTCAACATAGACACATGGAACACTGGGTGCACTAATGACATTTCATGGTGCAATTTTAACCTATAAGCCACCTGTCCTATCCTTTGAGAAATTCGATATGGCCCGACGTACCTAGGGCTCAACTTCCATTTCTTCCCAAACCGCATCACTCCCTTCATGGGGGACACCTTTAAGAACACCCAATCATCTACCTGAAACTCCAATTCTCTTCGATGAACGTCCGCATAGGATTTCTGACGACTCTGAGCAGTTTTCATCCTCTCTTGAATGACTCTAACTTTTCCCATAGCTTGGTGCACAAGATCTGGTCCTAACAATTCTGCTTCACCAACCTCGAACCATCCGATTGGAGATCTACACCCCCTTCCGTACAATGCCTCAAACGGGGCCATTCGGATACTAGCATGGAAGCTGTTATTGTAAGCAAACTCGACAAGCGGCAAATGATCATCCCAATTACCCTTGAAGTCTAAAACACAAGCCCGTAGCATATTTACGAGCGTTTGAATAGTCCGCTCTGCCTGACCGTCAGTATGTGGATGGAAAGTCGTGTTGAGATTTACCTGAGTACCCAAACCTTGCTGAAATTTCCACCAAAAATTAGCTGTAAACTAGGCCCCTCGATCTGAGATAATAGAAACTGGAGTGCCATGAAGTCTAACTATCTCCTTGATGTATAATTGGGCATACCGTTCCGCTAGGTCGGTGGACTTGACTGGCAAAAAGTGAGCTGATTTCGTGAGTCGATCCACTATCACCCAAATCGAGTCGAACTTGCGCTGAGTGCGAGGTAACCCTACCACGAAATCCATATTAATCATTTCCCACTTCCACGTCGGTATTTACACAAGCTGGGTTAACCCACCGGGTCTCTTATGCTCGACCTTCACCTGTTGACAATTCGGACATTTGGATACATAGTACATCCCTCTTCATACCGCTCCACCAATAAACTTCCCGGAGATCATGATAGATTTTCGTAGCACCTAGGTGCATAGAATACTGGGAGCTATGAGCCTCCGTCATTACCCTTCCCCGAAGATTACCTACATATGGAACACATAGCCTACCTTGACATCGCAACACTCCGTCATTGCTGCCAAGTGATAGTGCCGAAATATTGCCATTTAGAACTGCCTCCTTCAACTGTGCCAATGTTGGATCAATAAACTGCTTCTCCTTGACTTCCGCTACAAGTGACGATTATGTCCCATTATGCACCATAACTTCCCCTTTGCCTGAGGTCGAAAGACAAACCCCCAAACTGGCCAATTGATAAACCTCCTGAGCCAAGGGCCTCTGATCCGCTTCCAAATGAGCCAAACTACCCATAGACTTTTGACTGAGAACGTCGGCCACCACATTCGCCTTTCCTGGATTGTAAAAAATGTTCATATCATAGTCCTTAAACAATTCTTACCACCTCTGCTACCTTAGATTCAGTTCCTTCTGCTTGAATAAATACGGAAGACTCTTGTGGTCTGAGAACACATCCACGTCAACTCCATAAAGATAATGCCGCCAGATTTTTTATGCAAACACCACAACCACGAGCTCCAAATCATGCGTCGGATAATTCTTCCCGTGATTCTAGAGTTTCCTTGAAGCATACGCTATGACCTTCCCACGTTGCATCAACACACACCCCAAACCTACCCTTGAAGCATCGCAATAAACCACAAATCCCTCTATACCTTCTGGCAAGGTCAATACCGGTGCCAAAGTCAATCTCGATTTCAATTCCTGAAAACTTTTCTCACAAGCGTCGGACCACTGGAACTTCACTGCTTTCTACGTCAATTTAGTCAATGGGGAGGCGAGGGTAGAGAATCCCTCCACAAACCTCCGATAATACCCAGCTAGACCCAAGAAACTGTGAACCTCCGTCGGGGTAGTTGGTCTAGGCCAATCTTTCATTGCTGCGATCTTCTGGGGATCAACCTGAATCCCTTCTCTGGAAACAACATGTCCCAAAAACGCGACTGATTCTAGCGAAAACTCACATTTCGAAAATTTAGCATATAGGTGGTGATGACGAAGAGTTTGTAGGACTTCTCTAAGGTGATTAGCATGATCTTCCCGACTCCGCGAGTAGACAAGGATGTCATCAATAAAAACAATCACAAAGGAGTCCAGAAAGGGCTTGAAAATTTGATTCATAAGATCCATAAAAGCTGTTGGAGCATTGGTCAGCCCAAAGGACATTACTAGAAATTCAAAATGACCATAACGAGTCCTAAAGGCGGTCTTAGGAATATCGTGCTTCCTGATCTTCAACTGATGATACCCAGACCGTAAATCAGTTTTGGAGAAGAACCTCACACCTTGCAATTGATCAAACAAATCATCTATTCGAGGCAATGGATACTTGTTTTTGATAGTGACTTTGTTGAGCTGCCGATAATCAATACACATCCGAAGCAACCCATCCTTCTTTCTAACAAAAAGAGCCGGAGCACCCCACGGCGACACACTCTCGGCCGAATGAACCCCTTATCCAGTAAATCCTTCAACTGCTCCTTTAACTCCCTTAACTTAGTTGACGCCATTCTGTATGGTGGGATAGATATTGGTTGCATATCTGGTAGTACATTAATCCCAAAATCAATCTCTCTATCTGGCGGATCCCTGGAAGCTCGTCTGGAAATACTTCAAGAAACTCATTCACAACTGGCACGGACTCGGGGGCCGACACATCTGAAGAGGTGTCCGCGACCCGGACCAAATGGTAGATACACCCCTTCTTAATCATCTTCGAGGCCTTTAGGCAGGAGATAAACCTACCTTTTGGCACCATACCATTCCCCTTCAACTCAATAATCGGCTCATTAGGAAACTCGAGCCTCATGACTCTCGTTCGGCAATCGAGCTTAGCAAAGCACGAATAAAGCCAGTCCATTCCCATAATAATATCAAAATCTACCATCTCAAGCTCAATAAGATCGGTCGTGGTAACACGACCACATACCGTGACAACACAATTCTTATAGACTTGCGCTGCTGTAATAGAATCACCAACCGGAGTTGATACAGAGCATGAACCTGTTCGGGTTTTATCCCAAAACCTGAAGCAATAAACGGGGTAACATAGGACAAGGAGGACCCCAGATCAATAAGATCATAACAATCAAAGGCTCGAACATTCAGAATACCTGTGACAACATCTGTAGAAGCCTCCGCGTTCTGGCGACCACTTAAAGCATAGAATCGGCTAGGTCCGCCTCTACCATGAGCCCCACCCCTAATTACACCACATCCTGCTGGAGCTGGAGGACGCACTGAAGATGTGGCGGCCGAAGAACCGGATGACTGGGAAAACCCCCTACCCATGCCCTGGATGGGCGCACGACAATCCTGCCGAAGATGACCCCTCACCCCACACCTGTAGCATATCGGGCGATCCAAATAACAGGCCTCAGTATGGAACCCTCCGCACTGAGGGCACAAAGCCCTCCCCTGCTGCTGGAACCTTCCTCCGGGATGACCTGGCTGCTGGGGTCTTCTGCTATCGGACCCTGATCTCTAGTGGCTATTCGGCTGATAACGGTGCACGGATGGCAGTGCACTGGCTGAAGACTGAGCATAAAACTAGGATGGCCCTGATGGCCCCCTCCCCTGAAGTGGTCTCCCCCCTGAAACTGCGCTCCCTGAGTGACCCACCGACCGGGACCTGCAGCTACTCTCTTTGTCTGCCCGTATCTTCAACTTTCTAGCCACCGTAGCCTGGGCGAATCCCACAATATTCCAATAATTCATGTCTGAGTGCAAAGTCGTTGTAGCAGCCTCATTCACAACCAAAGGATTGAGACCCTGAACAAATCGTCGAACTCGAGCATCTATGGTCGACACCAACTGGGGAGCATACTTGGACAACCTTACGAACTCCATGTGGTACTCCCAAACACTCATACTGCCCTGCTTGAGGACCTCAAACTCAGTAGCACGGGCTGCCATAGTCTCGGCAGGCAAAAAGTGATCCATGAACGCATCCACAAACTCGCTCCATCTAGCCGGAGGACTTCCCTCTCCACGGGAACCCTCCCACATCTCAAACCAGGAATATGTTTCTCCCCGCAGCCTGTACGAAGCTAACTCAACCCCCTCTATCCTTGTATCCTTCATCACCCGAACAGTCTTGCACTTCTCATCAAGAAAATCCTGTGGATCGGCCTCTGGATCCGTACCTGAGAACTCTGGAGGGGCCAACCGCAGAAACTGGTTGACTCTGGAGCCGGCGGAATCTTCCTGTCCGCTGGAGGACGCAGGGGTAGCATGAGATCTTTGGGCCTGAGCGGCCACCAACTGAGTTAACATATGAATAGCTCCTCTGAGGTCCCCCTCGGACGTACCGGGACCGGAAGCTAGAACCGTAGAGGGATCAGGAATGTCAGCGGGAGGGATTGCAGCCTCAAGGCCGAGTCAAGCTCTCTTCTTTGGTGCCATAACTGAAAAAACTTTCGGAACAAAGCACGAATTAGACAAGGACACATTCACTCTCCACTTCACCGCACGATATAGAATAATAATGAAAAGAGTAATTTCCTAAATGTTCGTGTAACTCCCTAATTATATATGTGGTCAACAACACACCGATAAAAAGGGCTCTACTACACACGGCTCTGAGACATCCTAGGACTCTTTTATAACCTTAGGCTCTGATACCAAGTTTATCATGCCCCAAAACTAAGGGACACGACCGGCACTCGACTGGGTAGCCCATGTCAAGCGGACCTGGATTTTTTTTTCCCTCCCATGCGTTACCCGAGATTTCCAATGTACATTATTCAACTGTAACTAAGACGCATTCTTACAATTTGAAATTTAACCATAGAATTCTGTCATTACCAACATGTAGTACAATACTTACAAAATATACATAACACCCAGTTTTACTTTACGTAGTCTACAAGTAATACTGCCCAAAATACATAAGTACATAACCCACACTTCCTGTCTACAGAACCTATAAGAGTACGGAAGAATTATATATAATACTTGACGGTAACAAGGCTCCGGATATACCTTACACAAATACCAAAATGTAAATTCGGAACAAAAGGTGGCATGAACCACACTGGGCCCCGAGAGGAGAGGGGCTCACCAAATCAGCTGATAGGACGTAGAGGAGGCACTACTGTCGGTGGGATGGAGTACCTGCTATAGAACCACCTACAATCATCACAAGAATGTAGCGCCCCCGTCAAAGGGACGTCAGTACATTTGCATTGTACTGGTATATATGAACAAACTTTACTCTAAGTAAACTCAATAATGCAAAGGCAAGAGACAGACAGAGAGTCACACAATCACCGCACAATACATAGAAAGACACACAATGGAAGTTCCACAATTTTCATTTCATCATAATCAGAGTCTCAATTCCACCTTGTCCCTTCTCACATTTCACCCTTATTTCTTCTGTTGCGGCGCGCAACCCGATCCCACCTGACAATCACAATCATTTGTTGTATTTCTATTGCGGTGCAACCAGATCCTACCTGACAATTGTTGCGGCGTGCAACCCGATCCCACCTAACAATCACAATCACACCCTTATCACTTCTAACATATCACCCGTATCTCCCCTGTTGCGGCGCGCAATCTGATCCCACCAAGCAATCACATCTCATATCCACGATGACAAATCACAGTTAAATCAAAGAAAATTTCAGCGATAAGAATACAACTTCTTTACATAGCCTTTAGCATATACATTCATACTCTTGGATTTATTATCCTTCTAGCACCGTTTTTCATAGCATGGTAGTGTGGTGATCAACTAAAGACAGACAAGTAGTACACTTCTCACTTCAACATAATTCGGACAACCAATTGCACATATTCATAACAATACATGTACCGTATGCTCGAACACCACAAGTGATTTTACAAAGGTTAAAGTTAGCCATACATACCTGGAGTCGAGTTTCCCCTTTTTTATAACTTTTACTCACAAATCACCGAACCGACTAGTACCGTCAATCTAGTTAATAATTAAACATATTCAACTCAGAATTTGAAGTCATGCATGCAATTCGGACTCTCTCAAGCATTTTGCCAAACACTATGTGAACCCATTAGATTACCAACCCTGTCTCTGTAAAGTTTATCCCAACCCACTCCCTCTCACTAGATTAACACCATTATTAAACATGCATGCAAGGTCTTAGTTATATTTTCAAGAGTCAATCCATGCCAACCCTCCCTTTGTTTAAAATTAGAAAATTAATGGAAAGAAAAAAAAAGGAGGTTGAGAACCCTTACCTGCTAGAATGAGGAAGAAGGAGATTACTCGAAATACCAGGCCTGAGAGACTTTGAAAATCACTTTAATGGAAGGACCACTTCCTCTGTCAAGAACTCTCCTTTCCTTCTCTCTATTTTGTTCAGAAAACTTGTTAAAATGAAAGGGGGCAGGGGTTAAATGAAACTGAGGTTGGGTATAAAAATTTAGAAAATTCACATACCGTGTCGAATATGCGGTCAGGAATGCGATCTCATTCCTAACATGCGGTCCGCATATTGGACCGCAGAATGGCCCTCAGGTGAGCCAAATTTTGGAAACTTTATGCCCGTGTATGCGACCACTATGCGGTCTGCATACACGTTATGCGATCGCATTATGCGTCGCATAACACCCCTTCAGCTGGGCAGTGATCTGCCCGTGTATGCGACGACGATGCGACCACATACACGTTATGCGATCGCATAGTGCGTCGCACAACACCCAAATTTCTGGAAAAATTAAGTTCTTTCAAATCCCGGGGGTACTTTTACAAAAATCAAGGTCCGTTTTAAGAATTTCCACAGAGATAACAACTCGGGGACTTATTCGGGCATTATTTTAAGCAAGAATTTCCACGAGAGTCCATACGTGGTGACTGTATTTCTATGTTGGGTAGCCTTAGGACTCACAAGCATGCCTCTATGTGCCCTATCTGTACCTTCGTATGTGTTATGAGTTAGGAGTTGTAATTACTGTTGAGATGATAAGGAAAAAGTGAGGTATTATGATTTTAATCCTAGTTGATTACCCATGGTATTGGCATAGTCCCGTTGATTTCACTGTTGAGTTGGTACACATTTGTCCTTATATATATACGCACTTGTTATCGAGTCAGCACACGAGTCGCAGGTATGATGCGCGATCGTGGGTCAGCTTATTATTATCGAGTCAGCACATGAGACGCATGTATGATGCGCGATCGTGGATCAGCTTATTATTTTTGATTCACCACACGAGTTGCCGGTATGATGCGCGATCGTGGGTCAGCTTATTATTATCGAGTCAGCACACGAGTCGCAGGTATGATGCGCGATCGTGGGTCAGCTTATTATTATAGAGTCCGCACGCGAGTCGCAGATACGCTCAATTTATACCTTAAAATAGGGTAAGCGATCGTTGTCAAATATAGTAACCCAACAAGGTTGGGGTCGAATCCCACAGAGAACAATATCAGGGCCTTTAGGAATGCTAGAGAATTATCACTTATCGCGCAGTGCCAAACAAATACGATTTTGGTGTAGAAAAATGTTTTATATCTAGATGCGAAAGTATAAACTAACTTAGAAATCAATTAAAATGATCGATGGCAACAAGTATCGATACTTCGGGTATTACACTCAAGTAACGATCCAATGTATTTCACGATTTTACAAATATGAGCGGGTAATGTTAATTAGCCACGGATAACATTTCTTAATTAGCTTTTTCCAAAGACTAACAAGACTTCCTAATTGAATTATCCCTAACCCAATTAGGAGATTAAGCACTTCCGAGTTTGGCTACAAGTAGTTCAATCCTATCCCTAGGTAGAATCTATAAAATGAGGGTTAAATCCTCAAGTTCTTGTTAATTAATCTTTCCCAACCCCAAATAATCTTTTCCAAAACTAATTCGGAGTTAATGGGCGAGTCCTAGGGTTAGCTAATCCCTTTGGAAACATTAAAGAACAAGAATAATTAAAATAACAAACACCCACTTCACAAATATATGAAAATCATTCAATACATAAGCACAACAAGGTATTTAATCCACACTTTAAACATGAATATTCCCATAAACCATATTCAAGTGTTGGAAAAATACTACACACTTAGATATACAATACAAAGCAAGGAAATGAAGAAATAAACACAAATGGATAAAGAAAACTTCACCACAATGTCGAAATCTACAAATCCAAAGTGTGTGTGCAAACCCACAAATCAATACTTGTTCTTCTCTACTCAAAATATATTTACAAGGCTGAACAAATGTCCAAAGATCGATCTCTAATAGATGCCTAAGATGTTGCCAAGGTATGCTTTTTATAGTGGGCCAAAATTTTGAGTGAAAAGTGGACAAAAACACCCCTGTCGGGCTGATATGCGATCGCATTCCTGCCGCATAACAGGGATGCGATTCACATCTTCACTTTTTCCGTCGCACATCAAAACCCTAGGTCCC
>ML300204.1:5573-24887 GCA_005239495.1 Nicotiana undulata
ATATATATATATATATATAAAGATGCGCAACCCGATCCCACCATATATCAATATCAACATAACAGTTCACCCGTATTACCCCGTTTCAAGCCACCCTTATTCCTCCTGTTGCAGTGTGCAACCCGATCCCACCAAATATTCATGTTCACCCTTATTACTCCGTTTTAATTCACCCTTATTTCTCCTGTTGCGGCGTGCAACCCGATCCCACCGAATATTCATATTCACCCTTATTCCTCCTCATACATCCTCCGTTATTCTTCCTGTTTCGACATGCAACCCAATTCCACCATATCAAAATAAATTTCACATAGTGTGCAGAAACTCATAGAATTCACACAAGGCCCTTTACCCACACTTGAATTTTAGAGAAATGAAACCGGAGGTCGTATAAATAATGAAGCTCAATAAGATTTATACTACTCAGCGACACCAAACCAAGATATCACAAAAAATGTTAATAAGAATAGTTTAAACCAAATAAAGGGTAGGCAATAATCCTACGGGGGAAACAAAAATCCAACAAGTAACAATTAAGCACAAAGTTACAATTAGACAGGTAACAAGTAAAGCAAGAGGGGGAACAATATAAGGGAACGGGAAAAAATAGGTAAAACAGGTAAATCGGTGGCGCATAGGTACTTGTTACCTCACGTATACACCGCTCACATGAATATCACATAACAAACAATTCAAAGGTTCCTAAACCCTCAAGTCAAGGTTATACACAACACTTACCTCGCTCCGAATATCACTCAACGTTCAATCACAACCTTGCCTTTCAAATTAGCTTCCGAGCAAACAATAACTAGCAAATTACCAACCAAATGATTCAAAATAAACCTTAGGAATCATCCACGATAACTACGGTTCAATTTAGTTCATTTTTTTAAAAAGTCAATAAAAGTCAACATCCGGGTTCGCTTGGTCCAAACCCAAAACTCGGACCAAAACTCAATTACTCATTCACCCCTGAGCCCGGATAAACAATTGGTTTTGGAATCCGATGTCAATTTGAGGTCTAAATCCCAAAATTTCGAAATACCTAGTTTCTACCCAAAAATCCCCAATTCCACAATGAAAACCTTAGATTCTAGGTTGAAATCTGGTGAAATGAAGTGAAAGATTGAGATATAGTATTATTTTGGGAAGGTCGTGGTTGCACAAAATGAAAGTTGTACCATCAACATATCATCAATTGATGAAGTTTCCAATGCCATAAGGAGGTAAGAAGATAGGGGTGACCAACCGGCGACAAAGGAGATGAACGAATTTTTTTATCTCCAGTAGCAAAATAAAGGAACATGCGGCATAGCAATTACAGGAACTCGCACCCGCTCCTGAACTAGATGAAGTCAGCCTGAGGGCAAAAACGTCGGAATTTTATCAGGTGCCGAGATATTTCCAGAATAGACAGATGCAACAAAATGCACAGCGGAAGAGTTTGCGCAAGTTGTGTTGTTCGAAGAATTCTTAGAAAGGAAATTCCACTTGGGGACAAGACTGCATCCCGAGCTCGGGTCCGACTTTATTAAATTTCTTAAATATAATGCCGATTGTTTTGCATGATTGCATGCGGATATGAAAGGTATCCTGATGGAGCTAGCCGTACAAAAGTTATGTTTTGATCCAAACATACCTCCGATAAGACAAAAGAAACTCCCTCTTGCCGAAGCCATGAATAAATTCATCAAGGAATAGGTAACTCGGTTACTTAATATAAGTTTGGTCTGAGAGGTAAAGTATCAAGACATACTAGCTAATGTAGTAGTAGTTCCTAAGAAGAACAGTAAATTTCGCATGTCTGTAGATTATAAAGATTTGAATGAGGCATGCACGAAAGACTTGTTCCCACTGCCAAACAATGATTGGTGTTATGGGCGGGCACGAGTTAATGAGTTTCTTCGATGCTTATTCCTCGTAGAATCAAATTAAGATGAACCTGGAGGATCAGGAAAAAACTTCATTTATAACAAATTTCGGTACATATTGCTATAATGTGATGCCCTTCGGGTTGAAAAACGTTGAAGCCACTTATCAACGGCTCGTGAATATGATGTTTGAAAAACAAATAGGAAAAACTATGGAGGTTTATATAGACGATATGCTCGTTAAGTCTTTAAATGCAGGTGATCACCTTAAAAATATGCAAGAAACTTTTGACATCCTAAAGAAGCATAATATAAAACTTAACTCCGAGAAATGCGCATTCGGGGTCAGCTCTAGTAAGCTTTTGTGATTTCTGGTATCGCATAGGGGAATTGATGTAAACCCCGATAAGATCAAGGCATCGAATACATATCGGACATCTATCAAGCGTAAAGGAAGTCCAAAGGCTCACGGGGAGATTGTCAGCTTTGAGCAGGTTCATTTTCTGGTTATTAGAAAAATGTCACCGTTTCTTCGCACTGCTCAAAAAGAAAAATAATTTCTAGTGGACCTCAAAGTGCCAACGGGCTTTGAGAGATTTGAAAAAGTACTTGTCAATCCCTCCGTTGCTTTTGAAACCAAAAGAAGGTGAAATGTTGGTAGTCTACCATGTGGTCTAGGAAGTCGTAGTAAGTGCATGTATAGTCCGTGAGCATGGAAGTACGCAATTCTCCATTTATTATGTTAGTAAAATTATAACGGGAGAAGAAACTCGCTACCCCATTTGGAGAAACTAGCCTTATCTCTTGCAGTCGCTGCTTGGAAGCTGAGTCCCTACTTCTAATGTCACCCCATAGCCGTGGTGATCACTTTCCCTTTGCGGAACATCCTTCACAAACCCAAGTTCTCGGGTAGATTGGCCAAATAGGTCGTCAAAATGAGTGAGTTCGATATAGAATAGAATCCAAGGATTGAAGTTAAGTCACAAGTCTTGGAGAACTTTGTGGTTGATTTCAGTCTAGGATTGCTGCCTCTGGCAACCAAAGACACAGCAATGGTGTCGGAATCGACATCGAGGGTTTGGACCTTATAAACGGACGAAGTTTCCAACGCACATTCCCTTTAACTAACAATGAAGCAAAGTATGAGGCTTTGATTGCAGGTCTCAAACTGGCCCGAGGACTTGATTTCGTTGTCATCAAAATCAAATGCGACTCATATTTGGTGGTAAATTCGGTCTACGGGATGTTCGAAACCAAAAAGGAATGCATACAACAATATGTGGTAAAGGTCCATGCTCTGTTGATGTGAATTAGAGAGTGGTTGATTACTCATATGTCGAGGGAAGATAACACAGAAGCGGACACATTGTGTAACCTTGGATCATTGACAAAAATAAAGGGATCGGTGTCCGGGACGGTAAACAACTGATGAACTCGGTCCTAGATACAGATAGTTACTATGAGGTAAATGCAACTATTTTGGTCTAGGACTGGAGGAATGAAATCATCGATTATCTCGGCATGGAAACTTGCCCGAAGACACCAAAGTATCCCGGGCGCTGCGCGCCAAAGCATCGCGATATAGCTTCAAGAGAGGCCATTGTATAGAAAATCATTCCAAGACCTGCTGGCCCGATGCTTGGGGGAATCCAAAGATAACCGTGTTATGTGAGAAACCCACAAATGGATATGCGGAAATCATTCGGGTGCAAATTCCTTAATGCTGATATTGGTAAGGCCGGAATATTATTGGCCCTACATGGAACAAGATTCGAAAGGTTTCGTGCGAAAGTGTGATAAGTGCCAATGGTACGCACAACTGGTACATCAACTGGTAGAACTGTTGCATTCAATTCAGTCCTCGTGGTCGTTCATGAAATGGTGGATGGACATCCTCGGGCCATTGCCGCCGACCCCCTGAAAGGTAAGATTTCTTTTGATTTTCACTGAGTATTTTTCTAACTGGGTGGAAGCAGGTCCTTATCAGAAGACCGGCGAGCGCGAAGTGGTTGATTTCGTGTGGGAAAATATAATTTGCACGTTTGGAATACCAAAAGAGATAGCATGCGATAATGGTCCATAATTTATTGGTGCAAAAATCACAAAGTTCCTCGAAGATTTAAAAATAAAGGGGATCACATCTTCACCTTACCACCCGAGCGCAAATGGTCAAGCAAAGTCAACAAACAACGTGATTATACAAAACCTCAAGAAAAGGTTAGAAGCGGCTAAAGGTAATTGGCCGAGGAATTACCTAGAGTTTTATGGGCATACCGAACAATGACCAAATCGAGCACATGAGAAACTCTCTTTTACCCTGTGTATGGGGAAGAAGCTTCAATCCCGGTAGAAGTTGGGGAACCCACCTTGAGATATTTCCAAGCAGATGAAGAATCAAACAATGAAGCATTGTTAGTCAACTTGGAGCTACTTGATGAGCGCAGGGACTTGGCGCATGTAAGAACGACATCCCAAAAGTAGATAATGGAGCAATATCATAATCGAATAGCCAACATCCGTTATTTCAAAGTAGGAGACTTGGTTCTAAGGAAAGTAACTCAAGGCACCCGGGAGCTCAACGTAGGGAAACTTGGTCCAACATGGGATGGCCCCTACCAGGTTTCAGCTGTCAACGGTAAAGGTTCATATGAATTAGAAAACCAAGATGGAGAAAAGTTTCCCAGCACCTAGAACGTGGCACACCTCAAAAGATATTATTGCTAATTAACATCACTTGAACAGAAAGTATGTGTTGCACTCTTTTTTCCTCCATCCAGTTTTTGTCCCAGTTGACTTTTTCTAGCAAGGTTTTTAACGAGGCAACAACAGAAAGCATACTACGAAGAAAGCTCCACCAGTAGCAATAAGACCTTTAATATAAAGGCACACAAGCAAAGATCCACTTTGGGACGGTTAGATAATCGTTTGCTCTATAGCAAAATTCCCACCGGGAAGCTAAGTTTGCTATCGAGCAAAGGTTACCTGACCGTTCATAACTATAAACCACTAGAGGGTTTTTAGATAGTCCTTCGCTCGATAACATGAATTCTTCAGGGGAAGTAAAGTGTTATACCGAGTTAAGGATTATGTAGAAATTCATTAGTGGGATCCTCGAAGGTACAAGGTTTCCAGTGTTCCAATTCACATTATTCACATTTGAACACTGGGGGGGGGGGGACAATATGAGTATACGACAACAATGACAGCCACGTTGACCGAGAAGTAAAAACTGGAAACATGGTTGTACAATCGGGACCAGGGACCGCGCGACTAGACACGTAGAAACAACTTGTACACGTTAGCCATAAGTAATGACAATTTCTTTTTTCAGCATAACAAATTCTTATGTACTTTTGAAAATAGAAGGAATAAAATGAAGTCCTTTTGTTTTTTTCTTGTTTCTTGTCCGAATGATGAATTAACTTTGTCATTTGAAAGTTAAACAAGTACTTCAAATGCTAGTTCCGTAATGAACATGAGACATCCTCTTCAATAGTACCGTAAACATAAGAGGGACCACTCTTATAAAAACCCTCAAGTTAAAGGGTTGATTTCGGAAGAACTCATGCACAAAATCAATATCCTTCCGGGAAAAATACACCTAAGGCTTCACATAATAAGACGCCACCAGTAAAACTTGCACAAAACTCTTAAGCAAAAAGAAGAGAATGTGAAGATTAAAACTTGCATATATGTTCGAACGTTGGAAAGGCTCAAACAATACTTAAGCAAAAATATGGTTTTTTTAAAATAACATGACAAAATGGCACACATACAACAAATGTAAAGAGACAGGAAAAGCTAAATTGCAGCATCTCCGGAAACCGGAGGAAGAGAACTGTCCACGCCCCTAGGTGAAGTGGATAGATCCACGTGGCTCAACATTTTGACCTTTTCTAGTTCACCTTCAACATCCTTTTCTTCCGTTGCCTCTTCAGTTAGCGAAGTTTCGAAAGCGGAACAAAAATCGGAAGAACCGAAAGCAGCAGGCTATGTCGGGAGACCGTTTTTAGCAGCCAACTCAAGCTGACGAGCCTTAGAAACTTCAACACCTAAGTCAATGAAACCATATTTGGCCTATTCAAAGGTTCTTCTCCTCATGCTGTACATAGCGTAAGTTTTCTCAACGATAAGGGAAGCTGCTCTGCACTTAAGTTATTCTTTGAGTTGGGTTACCTCGGTAGAAAGGCTTTCCCAGGAAGATCTAATGGATCAGAGGCTACCATCAAAGTCGCGGACAGTTGAACCAAAGAGACTATTATGATCGATGACTTTCCTATACTTCTCCTTCAGCTGGGTATGTTTCGCCGATGCGGCAGCATGTACTTCAATTTTGTAGTTCAAGGCTGCCTCTAAGTTAGTCAATCTATCAGCGGAGGCAGCCTCACGATTGGATGCAACAAGAAGTGCATTATTAACTTCAATCCATTTGGCCTTAGCCTCTTCAAATTGAACCCTCAACGGGGTAATCTCTTGACTAAGGATCTCCACTTCTTGCTCGCTTTGCTGCAAACAAGCCTCCAATACAACGACCTCTGAGAGGAGACCGACACTTTACTCCCGCTCTACAAAAACCTGATCCCGCACGGAGGTATTATTGTCCTTCTCACGAATCAACCTTTGAAGTCCCTCGAAAGCAAGAAAGTTAACCTACAAAGCAAGAAAGGAAAAACTCAGGATATGTTCAAGCAAAAATAGAAAAATAACAAATGAAGAAAGGAATGTATCGCTACAGCATTGTGCATGGCGTTATTATAAAAACACTCTCCCGAGAGTACCTAAATCTTTTCCCAATATTTCTCTCAATCCAAAGGCTTCAGATAATTAGCAAGCTCCACCGATCAGGAGAGCAAGTAGCATCGGGTAGAGACCGAAGGAGTAACATTCCTCCTCTTTTGTAGATCTTCAAAAAGGGCAGCTAATTTTCCCCCAAATTCCCATTAATTGGGGCTGGGGGAAAAGAACACATTCTTCCTAGTCAGGTGTGACTGGTGGAGATAATGTAGCTGTTGGTGGTGTTGGTGAAGATGGAGATGAAAGTGATGGAGTTGAAGAGTAAGAAGTAGCTACAGCCAACACAATGCTGGTTGTTGGTTGCTCATCAGCGGAGGACGCGAAGGGATCCAGTACTTAGCCGCAAAATACCGGGCGCGGTGATGGTGACACGAAAGTGGGAGTTGGCATTTTCCCCATATCATATTCCCCAGAGCACTAAGACATCGTCCTCTGATGGTTAACTAACTCGACATGTTGAGCATTCTGTTGAGTTAATGAGGATCGCCGCCTTCTATGTGGGGAAGCTCCCCCATCACTAGCCTTTCCATCATAGTCGATCATCATAATATCTATGACCGGCCCGGGAGGAGGGATAATAACCACAACTACCGGAGATGACTCAAGGGAAACAGTCTTCACCCTCTTATTCTTTCCCCATCCGCTGAGGACCGTCTTCATTTTGGTGTTTTGTCCTTCGATTGGGGACTTTGCAAAGAAACACTTGTGCTCGAAGCAGGCCCCAAGAAACTTGTTCGAGTAAATTCCTCCTGAAGCAGCCTCGCCGTGTTAGCAGGATCAGCCAAAACGTCATCCTCAGAAACAACAATAGAGCCCACTGGTAGACCTGATTTCAGAGAAAAGATAGAGGGGGTCTATCTCTTCACATAAAAGACTGAAACAAGGTGAGTCTGAGTTACCAAATTCATGGCCATGATTATCTCGATAATCGGCAAAAGCTATGCTCAATCGTGAGATGACGTGTGTTCGGGGAATTAAATGCGGAGAGACGTACGTCGAATCAACCGTTAGAAGCCTTTAGGGGGGATCATTGTAATACCCACCATAAGTGTGTTTCTACCAACATCCCGGTGATACAAAGTTATGTCACCGGAAAGAAGGGGAACGATCTGTATAGGGTAAAATATGTTATGCTACGTGGCCACCCAAAAGAGGGACACGTGGAACCTAAGACGGGGATAGCCAAACCCGAAGGCAACGGTCCCTTAGTCACCAGAAATAATAACACACATAAGGATACAATAAAAACTCTTCGCTCGGTAGCATTTAATGAAGAATATTCAATAGCATTAAGTATGTTGCCTGTTACAAGGAATTTGACATTTATGCTCAACGTTATATTAATCAATGGCCCTCATAATTGACATTAAAGAAGAGCACGGTCCTTGTACCTCCTTTCCTAGATGTAGCTATAAATAGTAAGCTATGTTATCATTGTAAGGAAATAAATTTTCTGACAAACTAATACTACAATGTACTCAAAGCTCTAATCAATTTTATCTTCTTATTTTTATGTCCCTATTATTATTGCGCTCGGAGGCTTCACTACCATGTCTTTATTTCTGTCATTTCATCTTCCTATCAAGGCTAAATGTTATATATTTCTTCAATTATCTTATTATTTCAGGATCAAATTGATTCATTTATTAAAAATAACGTATAAATTCAAGTGTACAATTTTACGAGTAAACAAGCAATGTACTCCATAATCCATACTTGTAAACAGAAGAAAGATAATTTGTATGCACTAACGCAACATATTTCCAACATTATAATTACTTATACAATATTGAAAACATTAACTAGTTCTTCTTTTTCTTCCGCAAAGTTTGTGGGGAAGGAGAAATTCAATTAGTTCAAGTGTTACAAGGAAATTTAAAAGCATGCACACGTCATACAATACCGTTGAAACTTGAAATGACGACCTTTAGATATCGGGCTGTTTTCACCGAGCTAATTCCTTTGACGGGCTTAAACACAAACTTTGAGGTAATTTTAAATCTTTCTCTGGTAATAAGGTAAGTTTTTAAGCGGCCGCTCCTTAAAAGAGCAGGCGCATTAAATTGTAATTATGAAAAGATTAAAAGATTTGTCCCTTGATGGACAAGCCTTTTGGTGTGTCACTTCGTCTTTCATGGTAAATTTTTTTGTTTAACCTTTTTTCTTTTCCCTTTGAGTTCAATCCTGTCTGCCTTTGAGTCACTACCTTCGCAACCGGCCTTTTCGTTATTCGCTACATTCCAATCATTTCTTTTGGTAGATGGAGTACTCGAGCATTCTGTTGTCTTCCCACTCCTCTAGCTCTCATTTCGCGCATGCGCATTGTACTTTTGGCTTAACAACATCAAAGTGGATTCAAACCTCTTATAGTTTTGTGTTAATACAAATTCATTTGATGTCCCCTCCCCCTCCCCTCCTCCTTCCTCCGTTAGTTTAGCTTCGACTGCCGCAGATGCAGAAAACAATTTCTCTATGTGAAATTGAAACGTCAAAGTAATTCTTTCAATTTTGAAGTTATCATTTTTTAAATTTATTCCTCAAATACTTAAAATAAAAGAGTATTAGAAATGTTCATGGAGAAAGCTAAAGTAGAAGAAAATTCATTTAACTTCACAAATATATTAAAAAGGGGTTTTAGCTTTTTTGGGCAGGAGTATTATATTAGTTCATCAAATCTCTCTTTCTCTTTTCATTTCTGATTTCCTTTATGCTTTGTGGGTGGGTGGAGTTTTGCTTTCCGTGGGCTGCAATTTAGAGGTGGCTGTCCTTTTCAGTCACATGTATGCATTCTATGTTAACGGAATTAAGGTTATGGAAGTGAGCCTAACTTTAGCCTTACTCCAGATTTGGATTCTTCTCTGCATTGTTTTTTGTCAAATTGTCAAATTAGGTAATTTCGCATGAGAGTGGAAACGACTTTATAGAATGTAACGTACTCCTCAGAATCGTTGAATTTCAAGGGTTGACTATATATTACAATAATAAATTCGCGTCAAAGAAAAAAAAAGGAACAAGGATTTGTGAAAAAGAAGAAGCTAATTGCTCATTTGATTCTGATTACAAAATGTGCTTTGATTCTCTGATTAGTGTTACTGAAAAATAAATTTTCCACTTGAAACCTACTGTACTCAGATCATCTCTTGAAAGATGATCTCATTTTGGTGACCACACATGATATTGACTTATTGAACACCGACAAAATTGGGTGAAATTTGTCGGCGTTTGACAAGATATTAAGATGTAAGCACTTAAAATTTAATTGAATTTTTCTAATCCAGTTACATGAATGGACCCAATTTCATTTGGATTGAATAGTTAATTTGGACTTTCCAAATTAAATAAATTAATTTTGTTATGAAGAATTAATTTAATAGCCATTCACCTATCCGTTTAAAATAAAAATATCATGTGAATGTATTATATATGTGTAATTAATGTATATATAATGATCTAAGCGGCCGTTTAATGTATTTGATCCTCGTTTCCCTATTTAATGTTTCCTTGTATGCATATTTGATGTTTGATGATTTGTGTGGTTGTTTGAGTTGGTTTCGGAAAGGTATGAAAATGACTGGAATACTTAGTTTCATTCTTGGAAGCTTAGGTTGAAGGGTCTTGAGTCAGGTTCTCAGGGTAGTCACAGAGTCACCAACCTCGCCAGAGGAAGGGTTGTTTTGAGTCTGGGGATTTGAGTCATCTCAAGAGGGATTTCCCTAGACTTAGTAGTGTACCCCGTCAGGGCACCTAATCCATGGTTCAAGCGCCAACAGTTACACCACCCGCACGTCCAGCTAGGAATGGAGCTCAATCTGTTCGAGACCGTTATAGAGTGAGAGATTAGTCAAGTGGAGGACAGACCCGTTGTTATGCATTCCTGGGCAGGTCAGAGGAATTGCTTCAGATGATGTGATCACATGAATGCTTCAGTAATATTTGACCTTGCTTCCACTTATTCTTATGTGTCATCATATTTTTCTTCTTGTCTGGAAATGCCACATGATTTTCTCAATATTCCTATTCATGTATATACACTTGCTGGTGATTATATTGTGGTGGATTATGTGTATCATTCTTGTGTGGTTATTCTTGGGGGTTATGAGACTAAAGTTGATTCTTTGGTTGCTTAATATAGTTGATATTGAGGTGATTTTAGGTATGGATTGGCTATATCCCTACCATGTTATTCTTAATTGTCATGCTAACACCTCGATGCTAGCTATGCTAAGGTTATCGAGATTAGAATGGAGGCTTCACTTGTCACACTCCTAGTAGAGTGATTTCTTTCCTGAAGGTTCTACGAATGATTGAGAAGGGATGTTGGAATATCTAGCCTTCGTGAGAGATATTAGTGTTGACACTTCTACTGTTGAGTGAGTTTCAATAGTAAGAGAGTTTTCAGATGTGTTTCCTACAGACCTATCAGCCTTGTTGCCAGATAATAATATTGATTTTGGTATTTATTTGGTGTCAGGCACTCAACTCATATCTATCCCGTTGTATCGCAGGGCACCAACTGAGTTGAGGGGATTGAAAGAACAATTGCATGAATTTGGATAAAGGTTTTATTAGCCTTAGTGTTTTACCTTGGAGTGCAGTATTATTTGCGAAGAAGAAGGATGGTTCTCTGAGAATGTGTATTGATCATAGGGAGTTGAACAAGATTATCATCAAGAATAAGTATCCATTGCCTCACATTGATGATTTGATTGATCATCTTTAGAGTGCCAGGGTGTTCTCAAAGATTGACTTGAGGTCAGGGTATCATCAGTTGAAGATTAGGGCGTTGGGCATTCCTAAGACGACTTTTAGGACTCGTTATAGCATTAAGAGTTCTTAGTGATGTCATTTGACTTTACTAATGCCCCAACAACTTTCATGCATTTGATGAACGATGTGTTCTAGCCTTATTTGGATTACCTTCTTGTTGTATTCATTTATGATATCTTGGTATATTCCCGTAGATGGGAGGAGCGCAAGGAACATTTGAGGATTGTGCATCAGATTTTGAGGGAGATGAAGTTGTATGTTAAGTTCTCCAAGTGTGGGTTTTTGTTGGACTTTGTGGCATTCTTGGACCACATGGTGTCTAGTGATAGGTTCAAAGTGGATCTAAATAAGATTGAGGCACTTCAGAGTTGTCCCAGGCCTTTTACCGCTACGAAGAACATGAGTTTCTTACGTTTGGATGGTTACTAATGTCACTTTGTGGAAGGGTTTTAATCTATATCAACTCCATTAACTAAGTTGACTCAGAAGGGTGCTTTTCATATGGCCCGACGAGTGTGAGAAGAGCTTTCAGATGGTCAAGACTTATTTGAAAATGGCTCGAGCTTTGGTATTGCCCTCAGGATCGGGGATATGTACTATTTATTGTGATGCTTCGCGTATTGGTCTTGGATGTGTGTTGATTCTGGATAGTAAGGTGATTGCCTATGCGTTGCACCAGTTGAAGCCCCATGAGAAGAACTATCATGTACATGATTTGGAGTTTGTAGATATTGTACACACACTCATGTTTTGGAGGAATTACTTATATGGCATGTGTTGTGAGGTTTACATTGATCACTGAAGTCTCTATAATTTGTTAAATCAGAAGGATTAAAATTTGAGTCAGTCGAGGTGGTTGGATTTATTGAAGGACTATGATATCACTATTTTGTATCATTTGGGGAGGCTAATGTGGCAGTGGATTTCTTGAGTTGGAAGGCTAAGAGTATGGGGAGTTTGGCATTTATTCCAGACGTGGAAAGGCCTTAGATATATATGTTTAGGCGTTGGCCAATAGATTGGTGAGATTGGATATTTCTGACCCTACCAGAGTTCTTGCTTGTGTTGTTGTGTAGTAATCCTTGTTTGAGCGCATTAATGCTAGTCAATATGACGATCCCCATTTTCTTCTCCTTAAGGACATGATGCAGTGAATTAGTGATAAGGAGGTGATATATTACGACTTCAAGGTAGAATTTGTGTGCTGAATGTGGAGGATTTGAGGGAGTTTATTCTTGAGAAAGCTCACATTTCGCGATATTCTATTCTCCTAGGTGCTACGAAGATGTATCTTGACTTAACGTAGCATTATTCGTGGCGAAGTATGAAGAAGAACATTATTGAGCATGTTTCACAGTGTTTGAATTATCAACAGTTCAAATATGGGCATCAAAGACCCGGTGGTTTGCTTCAGAGGTTAGATATAACTAAGTGGAAGTGGAAGCATATTACTATGGACTTTGTGGAAGGTTTTCCACGGACTTTGGGGAAGTTTGATTCACTTTGGGTCATTTTGGACCGGTTGACTAAGTTGGCACATTTCATTCCAGTCCCGACTTCTTACACTTTAGAGAAGTTGACCCAGAGCTACATCAAAAAGATTGTTCGCTTTTATGGTGTACCTGTCTCTATCATCTCAGATCGCGACACTCGGTTTACATCACACTTTTGGAGAGTCTTTCAGAGTGATTTAGGCACATGGGTGGAGCTCAGCACTGCATTTCACCCTCAGATGGATGGGCAGTCTGAGCGGACCATTTATATCATGAGAATATGTCGAGAGCTTGCGTTATTGATTTCAGAGGTAAGTGGGACCAATTTTAACTATTAGCGGAGTTTTCCTACAACAACAACTACCAGTTTAGTATCTAGATGGATCCGTATGACGCTTTAAATGGTAGGTGATATCGTTAGGGTTTGTTGGTTTGAGCCCAGTGAGGCTAGGTTGTTGGGCTTAGGTTTGGTTCAGGATGCTTTGGAGAAGGTGAAGTAGATTCAGGAGATGCTTCATACAGCATAGTCGTGGCAGAAAAGTGATGCTAATAGGAAGGTTCGTGATGCAACTTTCATGGAGAGTGAGAATATTCTTCTTAGAGTTTCGCCCATGAATGCGGTGATGAGAATTGGGAAGAAGGCAAAGTTGAGTCCTTGGTATATAAGTCCATTTGAGATCTTGGAGAGAGTTGGTGAGGTGGCCTATAGACTTGCTATGCCGCCCCATTTTTTGGGGGTTCATCCTATGCTTCATGTTTCAATTTTTCGGAAGTATCATGAGGATCAGTCATATGATTTCAGCTTGGTGCACTTGGATAGGAATTTGGCCTATGAAGAAGAGCCGGTGGCCATTTTGGATAGGTAGGTTCGGAAGCTGAGGTCGAAAGATATTGCATCACTGAAGATTCAATGGAGAGGTCAATCAATTGAGGAGGAAAATTAGGATGCCGAGCATAATATGCGAAGCATATATACTCATCTTTTTGGTATTCCAGGTATGATTCTTGTAATGACCCAACAAGTTATTTGAGCCGTACCATTTTGTTCGACGGTTTGATACCTTGAGTAGCTTCATATAATTTTTGAGAGGTTCGAAGTGATTTGGAAGAGTAATTCTCAATTTGGAAGCTTTAAGTTAAAGAGTTTACCAAGGTTTGACTTTTTAGTAAACAAACTCGAATAGATGATTTGGTTATTCCAATAGGTTCGTATGGTGATTTTGGATTTGATAGTATGTTCAAATTTAAATTTGAATGTTCCTAGAGAATTTGAAGAATTTGAGAGTTTTTAAGTTGAACCAAGAGTTGACTTACTCCTATTTTGTTTGAGACCTTGGTTGGGTTCATTTAGTTTATTGAAACTTGTGTGCAAAGTTTGGTTGTGATCCTAAATGTCTAAGTGTAATTTAGACGAGTTCGGTGAAGTTGGAATGTTTGAACTTAAAGAGAATGATTTGATCGTTGATTCTTAGTTTTGATGTTATTTATGGTGTTTTGGGACTTTGGATAAGTTTGGATAATACAATTAGATATGTTTGTATGATTGGATAGGGTCCAATGGGCTCAAGTGTGATCTGGGTTCGTTCAGACCATTCTTCTTTTATCTGCATGGCTGATCATTTGGTGTTTTTGATGTGCATCGTGTTCACGTTCACTGGGCCGCGTTCGGATAGGGTGATTCACTACAACAAAAATCGTTTTTAGTGGAAATTATTTAGTGTCAATAAACTAATTGCCACTAATTCATTTTATAAAGCTCAATGTTAGTGGCAATTAAACATTTGTCAGGAATAAACACGTCTTTGCCGGCAACTAAAAATTAGGGCTACTAAAATTAGTAATATTTTACTACTCTTATTTTTTTAGACCTTCCCTCCTTTACCCCCTAAAAATACGTTCCCTCCAAAGAATACTTTATTTCTATTTACACATAATTTACTATGTTCTTCATTTCTGCCAAAGATGTGATTAGCGCAATGTTTCAGTCGACATAGATTTTTTACCCTAGAAAGCTAATCAATTCATTCCGGCAAAAGTTTGTACGACATAGACCCTTTCTCCGTTGAGCACCCCATCTATTTCTCTAGTGAAAATGACCCGTAAGTTCCGTTATTTGTCGTCCCCTCCATCTCTCTCTCTCTTTCTCGAAGCAATTGGTGTAGTATTTTTCAACATGAACATTCTTCATCTTGTACGTGATATGAATTTGATTGTTTGTGCATTTCCATTGGTTTCTGATACCAAATTGTAGGTATCGATCAATAGAACAATAACTAAGTGAAGGAGAAGAAGAGAAGGAAGGAAGAAGAGAGAAACTAGGGGTGGAAAAATGGTTAAATGAAAACAGTTAACCACCCATATTATCCACTAAAAATGAGTTGGATAATGAACTTTTTAAAACCTGATCAAATATGGATATGAACCATATTATCCATTTAGAAAATGGATAACCAATGGGTAACCAATGTATAATAAATGGGTCTAAATTTTACATTTGTAAGGCCTCAAATTGGGCGTTCCTCAAGTTAAGGAGACTAAGAATTCTCTAAAAAGTGATCATATGCAAGAAGTCATGGATAATATGTTTACCCATATTATCCGCCGGTTAACCCTTTTTTTATTTGTATTAAATATAGGCCGGGTTGGATAATTTATCTATTTTTTCATTATCCGTTTTTGACCCGAACCATGTAAAAATTGTGTGGGATAGCCACTTTTAAGAGTGGTATTTACTTTTTATCCAGCATTTTTAATGCTTAGCAATAGTAGCCACTAGTCTATTAAAATTAATATGAAAAGACTGTATTATCCTTTCTTCTATCTCTTTCATGTGTTAAGGAGAAGAACTGTGCCGCCGATAACAATTTCCGATGAGCAACTCCTCCGTTCTCTACTTTTCTGTTTGTTTCTCTACTCTATAATTGTTTAATTCAGAAAATTGATAATCCCAATAGTACTAGTGGTAAAATGATAAGAATTCGAAATGAGAAATAGTAAGAGTTAGGTTAATGCTTTACTTAATAAAGATATAGATAGCAGGAGTTATGAAAAAGATTGAAAGATTTAAGGAAGATGACGACGTGGCGGGTAATGCATTTTTACGGAGCATCAAAATTTTATACTTCAAAAAATAATAAGAATATGTAGTCCTGAACTTAGAGTTATAAATTCAAAAGTTAAGGACATGTAGTCCTAAACTTAGACTAACAAGCTCAAAAGTTAAGGACGCTTGGTCCTAAAGTTTGAGTTCCAAGTTCAAAAGTTAAGGACACGCAGTCCTTAACTTACAGTTACAAGATCAAAAGTTAAGGACAATAGATCCTTAACTTTGACTTACAAGTTCAAACGTTAAGGACGTTTGGTCCTGAGTTTGAGTTCCAAGTTCAAAATTTAAGGACATGCAGTCCTTAACTTACAGTTACAAGATCAAAAGTTAAGGACATGTAGTCCTGAAGTCCTCAACTTAGAGTTTCAAGTTCAAAAGTTAAGGACATGTAGTCCTGTAGTCCTTAAATCCTGAAGTTTAGTTCAAAAGTTAAGGACATGAGCAGAAGGGTATTTTCGTCCAGACATTTAAAGTTTATTAAAGTAGTGGCTAAAGACTAAAGACATTTTAAACAGTGGCTTAAAAATAAATACATATGTTATTAGTGGTTAACCGTGCACTTCCCCCCCCGAACCATATCCGACTCGACCCCCCCCGTTTGCTACTCCTAAGAGAAACAGAGGATGGGAGAAATCAGAAGTTCCTTAGCATTCAAAAACGTGTGTTTCCCCTTACAATTCTCCTATTTATATAGCTAATACAGGGAACTCAAATGAAATTCAAGAAAGAGAAAAATAGCTGAAAATGGCACTAACTAAATTTCCCGCCATTATTCATTTTGAATTTTTGGCACAACAAACGCTTGCTAAGCCTAACTGTTGATCTACATGTCATCTTAGATGGCATCTGCGCTGGCATTAGGCCCCTTAGCAGCTGAAATATGTGTATCAATGTATCAATGGTATCAGAGCCACCCACTTCTTACCGTGCGCACCGTGGATGGTGACGCCGGTATTGCAGTGTTCGCCCGGAGCTAGAAAAGTATAGTGCACAACCGTCGGGATGACAGACGCGAAGCGTGGTGGTTTGTTATGGTCCATTGAAAGGTATGTGACTTGAGTCCTACATCGGTATTCCAATGTGCTGATGTGGGATTTTTATAGCCTTGGGCTATCACACCTTAATAGCTAGCTTTTGGGGTGTGGCTCTCCATGGGTGTAGTATTTTTCAACATGAACATTCTTCATCATGTACGTGATATGAATTTGACTGCTTGTGCATTTCCATTGGTTTCATCATGTAATTCTTTTTGTGTTTACCCTAAAATTTGGATAACAATTAAACTTATATTGTGGATTTAAGGATATGTGATTTCGTCCAATACCAATTGATAAACAAGAAATAAATGGATAAACTAGACAATAAAATAAATCAAACTAGTGTATAATCAGTGCCTCGACCTCGATTTGGGATAGTCTCGAGGTGGTATAGTAAGAACAGTAAATGATAAAGCAACTTTGTTGAACATTATGAGAAATAGAAAGAAAGTAACGAGCGTATGTATTTTTTATCAGTGAATAATGATGATTACAAATGAATGGAATTCCTCTTTATATAATACGAGAGTCATAATTAAGGTACACTTCTAATTACAGTAGGAAATCATATTAACAGCTGATTAACCTCCATAGATTGATCCGTTATGAGATTCACACCACGATCCTCGACCAGTCGCGCATATCTCGTCATTTCCATTATAAAGCTATGACGATGTTGTTCAGACTCTATCTCTTTCTAGCCTCAATTGACGTCGACCTCTCTCCAAAATGAGGCTTTGATGTCGGACTCGACATCCTAACTCTTCGATGTAACATTCCTTCCTCGACCAAAATAGAGAAAAAGGGCAGCCCCAATTTCTACCGTATACAGATAGTCCCCTCGTTTCTTATAGTAAAATGATAAGAAACGACTTGAGCCTCAATTTACTGAAGGCCTCGATAGTGGTGTCATCCTCGTTATGTAAGAGATGTGGGTAACCGAAACGTACCATCGGTACAGTTCCCCAAACCATTAATGCTTCTCAGTGGACGGTTGACCACTAACACCACTGAACCGTCACCGTAACTCTATTAATATGGACTCTTTTGTTGAATCAAACTTTTACTTTCATCTTCATCAATCTTTCTAAGTCCTTTAACTCTCTCAATTTATTTTTCTTCATCATTTCTAAGATCATCTCTGCTAGCATCAAACCACCAAACTTAATATTTCGGTTACTTGCGAAATGGCAAAAATATCAAAAACCATTCCACAAAAAGAGAAAGCCTCATCTTCCCGTCCAGCCGATGATAAAAGGTCGATGGAGCCTTTCCCTCATGAGTATGTTCCCGGACCATGCGTCTTAAATCTGACTTTAAAGTCGAGAACCCTCCATCGGTACCTGGCCGATGTGAGCACGTGTCGAGATATATCTACTCGATAACAGCGGGATATCTCGAGGATGTGAAGAGGGAGTGTAACTGGGGGGCCAAAGTCGTGGTACAGATTCCCGCTCCCGAAGAGAGTATTACCACCCATGTGGAGGGGTTTCTAAGTGTTTACACTTACCCCTTCACGTTGGGTCCTCTCTAGCCAGTGATCATAGACTTCTACAAGAGGTACCAGGTCATCCTCGGCCAAGTTCACCCCTCCTTCTGTCGTATCGTGATCATGCTCCGATTCTTTTCGATCAAGGTCGAGGGGCTGCCGTTCACTCTCAGCCACCTTATGCGATTATATTGACCCCGACTGTTTCGAGGTTTGATCAAGCTCCTGCACCAAGCCTCCATGGATTTGTTCTCGAGCATTGATAAGGACAAGGAAAGGGGTTGGATAAGCCGGTTTGTTCGGGTGAGCTCACACTCCCTTTCGAGATTGCTTTACTAGGGTCGGTGATGCCTATAACCTTAACGATGCTTCCACTCTTTTTGAAAAGGCCAATCGTCTTCTATCTCGAGTAAGTATTAATTGTTGTAGTTCTCTTTTTCTTTTCCTTCGTTCAGTCTAACTTGTTTTCTTCCTATATAGGCATTTTCCAAGTTTCGGACTGATCTGAGCCAGTGTGAGGCCGAGATTCAGAAGGCTTCGAAGGAGAGGAATGCCCTTAAGCTCCTTTGTGGGAAGAAGGATGAAGAGCTCAGGGACCTTCGAGCAGACCTGGCCAAGGCCCGTTAGGAGGAGACCGAGCTGAACGAGCATGTAACTGCCCTATTGAAAATGTACGGGCTTGATCCGAGGGTGGACGCTAACATTTGGATATCTCAGATACAATAGAAGATTGAAAGGATCGAGTTGTTCGGGGGGG
>ML300204.1:25087-38688 GCA_005239495.1 Nicotiana undulata
TATAGACGTAAAAAAAAGTAACAAGGGTGTGTGGGTTGGGTGGGGGGGGGGGGGGGGGGGGAGTCGATCAAGTTAAAGCTGACTGCCATCAGTGGAAATAAGGCATGGACTGTCACACCTCTTTTTTCACCCGAAGGGGGATAAGGGAGTTTTTTCCAATTTAAGTGACATAATCGATCTTGGGATTATTTTATTTATTTAGAGTCGCCATCCGAATTTTGACGGTGTTTCGGGACACTATTTATTTTAATATCCCAAATCGAGGAAATTTTTGACTGTTTAAAACTGTCTGCGAACCAAAAATTCGGGTAAGCCATTCTGTTATCCCGGGAGAAGGTGTTAGGCACTCCCGAATTCCGTGGTTCTTACACGTCGCTTAACTATTGACATTTGGCCTAATTATCTGATTACTTACATATTTTAAACCTATTGTGCATTTTAACATTTTTCACTTTTAGCCGTTTTTTATATTTATGGATTATTCTGAAACAAGTCACGATGGCGTGCACTTGCAGTTTTTGGACACATTGTAAACGCGCCACATGAAATGCACCTGCAATTTACAACGTGTTGATTTTTATTATAGTTTGAAGTTGTGGTCGAGTAGCATGAGTTGCAAACCCGAATGTCGATTACGTAATCATGACTATGGTCACGATGATTTGATTGCTTATTTGAAGCAAAAAACTATTATTTTCATAGGTTCCTTGTCTCTTCCTAAATTATTTGTAGTATTAGTCTAAAAAGGTATTTTAGACTACGAAGTATATGTTTGTTCAAGGTCTTCTAAGACTATGTTTGAGATTATTGTAATACATGAGTGTATGGATCTTATTGTGGAAAAGATGTAATATTTAGGCCTTGTTATCACTGACAAGTTCATTTATATTTGAAGCTCTAAAAAGAGTGAGCTTATTTGATGTTGGGCCTCACAAACATTGTGGGCCCGAACCCCACTTTACATATGAGCAAGGTCTAATTTAATGAAGTGAAATTCCTCTCATTACTAATTTATCTTTACAAATCAGCCAAAACTCATGTATATCATCTGTTAGTCCAATTTAACCAAACAGACAATTTACAACAGTGATGAATACAAAGAAAACTACTATCTAACATGAAATAAAATGACCACTTAAAGTTTCATACGGAATTAACAGTAAACAAAGAAAAGCAAATATCACGATTCGAAACACTAGTATTATTCCAAATCCGGACCTTGGTAACTTTTGGTTTAATCCCCAAATTCATACATATTTTGATCTTCTTATATAACTCAGGTAGTTAGATTATTAAGTCAAATAAGCACAACTTATTCCTCTAAACCCGTTCAAATGCAGCGCATAGCAGTAGAAAACATGAGATTGCTTTAACTGAAATACATTCAAATGCTTTAACACCCATTCATACCATCTTCTATGTAATCCAAAATCCCTATATGGTTTAATCTAACCTCTATTGAATATTTATATCAACAGACTTAATCAAAGATAAGTGTATGTTTCGAAAGCAAAAAATGACGCAACAGGGCTATGAACATTGTTTAATCTTTCATTTTTAAACACAAATGGTCATCCGTTCAAGTTTAAACTCATTCTTCCGAATAAACAAATCATGTCATTTCATCATAACCTTCAATACATCGACAAAATGAACAAAAACAAAATAAATGAGGCGACATATGTTTACCTCGAAAACAACATCAGAGATGAATCGTAAAGAAAAAAATTGAATGAACTTAGCCACGTTGCTACGGTTGCAACAACATTTGTTAGCAGGCAAAGTCGAGCTTAAGAACCCAGAAATGATGGAGAAGATGGTTTCACGTTAGAAGGAAACTACTGGTTTTAATGGAGGAAACGGTGGTGAGCTTGCTACTGCTAGGATGGGAGTTGATCATTTGTGTTTTTCAACAGGCCAGGGAGAGGAAAACAGGGGAACGTCTCTCTTTTTTTGGGGGGAGGGGGGGGGTCCGTTTCTTAGGAGTCTATTTTTGTATCTAATTAGGTCCAGAAAAATGCTAGTTTTAAAGAGAAGGGTATTGGATTGGGCCAGGTTAGGAAAATTTTGGGCCATGAAAAATTAGTCCATCTGATTTTTAGAAGACAAGCCCCATTTTCTTTCAATTTATTTTCAAACGCGGTCATTCAAATTTCCTAAATCAAACTTTATTTTGCAATATTGATAAGTAATTGATTCCTAAAATGCAAATTAAACCTAAGATGGCATGAAATGAAAATGTGACAATTTATTATGATTTTTCTATAATTTTAAAGTATTAAACATGCATGAAATGCAACTAAATAAAGAAAAACTCCTAAAATTCATAAATTCTTTTTTTTAATTATGTTTAGGAGTAATTTTCATGCGGGGAAAAAATTGGGTGTTCACAACTGCCCCTCTTTGCTCGAGAACATGAACTGTTTTCGGGCAAAGATAAAGTGAGAAATTACGAGCAATTGTTGCCCGTTTGGTACTCCATTTGGAAGCATTTTGAAAAAAGGTTTGATCGAACCTTGCTTCGGAGGTTGCCTACATATCCTTGGCTATAAAGGAATCAGGTCAGTGTAGTTCTGGGAATTTTGGTAGCTAGGAATACCGGGAGGCCGTGATTTCACTGTTGTTGCTGCTGTTACTGCTTGCTGAGCTTCTTATTACACCAAAATCAAAATGAAAAAGACTAAACTAAACCTATCAACTACGAGTTACAAGATTCCTATCTACAAGTCTTCTGGAGCTTGATCTTGAGTCTTGGTTGTTTCTTCATGCAGACTCTGATCTGAATCTTGATGCTTGTTAGCTGCATGTGTTGGTTCAATCTTCTTTAGCTTTTCGGATCGAGGGATATGCATAGCTTGTGACTTTAATCTGTCTTGAGCAGTCCACATCTCTTCCGCTTCTGTACTTTGGGGTTCAACTCTTTTCTTTTTCTTCTTTTCTTTTATTCTGAATTGAGACTTCTTCTTTGGTCGTCTTGAACGATGTGCCTCCAGGTATAACCTGCTTAGACACCAAAACAAACAAACGAACGAAATATTTCTGCCCTGGTTTTCACTAGGAAAATTTTGTGAGTTATTTATAGCAAAAATTCTAAACTACTTCATTATTGAAAGCAATAAAAGATCAGGATTAGTGTACCCCGAAAGTAACATGATGATTCTTTTTTTTTTGGATGGTGTTTTCTTATTTTCAAAATAATGCCTCAACTAAGTATTAATGTACCTTATGTTGGGAAAATGTGACCAGGGAATGAAATACCCTATATTGGCAAAGATATCAGGGAGTGGTGTACCTTGTATTTAAGATCAAGTAAACTAAGGGGTGGATACCCTATGTTGGAAAATGAGACTAGGGAGTGGAGACCCTACGTCTAAAATAAAATCAACTAGGGAGTGGAGACCCTATGTTGGAAAAGAAGACTAGGGAGTGGAACCCTATGTCTAAGATAAAATCAACTAGGGATTGGAGACCCTATGTTGGAACACCATCAACTAGGGAGTGGAGACCCTATGTTGGAAAAGAAGACTAGGGAGTGGAACCCTATGTCTAAGATAAAATCAACTAGGGATTGGAGACCCTATGTTGGAACACCATCAACTAGGGAGTGGAGACCCTATGTTGGCATCAACTAGGGAGTGGTGACCCTATGTTGGCATAGTTTATGCTGGCATCAACTAGGGAGTAGAGACCCTATGTTGGCATCAACTAGGGAGTGTAGACCCTATGTTGGTATCAAGTTATGTTGGAATGAACTAGGGAGTGGAGACCCTATGTTGGTATCAAGTTATGTTGGAATCAACTAGGGAGTGGAGACCCTATGTTGGCATCAACTAAGGAATGGAGACCCTATGTTGGAAAACGAGACTAGGGAATTGTATACCCCATGCTAAAATGAACCAACAAGGATTTTTGTTTTTTTTTAAAATTTTTTTTGTTGAGAAAATCATTCTTTTAAACAAATTGTCCCAATGCTTATTTTCTGAGGACATAAATAAACTATTTTTCTTTAAAAAAAATAAGACTTCTTCTTTTTAAAAATTATCCTAGGAGAAAATTCATCAGACTATGTTTTTTTATCTTAGGAGAATGACTCATAAGACTAAGACATCTATCCTAGGAGAAAGTTCATCAGATTAGTTTTTTATTTTTTATTTTTTTATTTTTTATTTTTGATATCTTAGGAGAAAGATTCATCAGACTAAGATTTCTATCCTAGGAGAAAAGATTCATCAGTCTAGGTCTTCTATCTTCGGAGAAAGATTCATTGGACTAAGATTTCGATCCTAGGAGAAAATTCATCAGACTAGGTCTTTTTTTTTGTTATCTTAAGAGAAATATTCATCAGACTAATATTTCTATCCTAGGAGAAAGATTCATCAGACTAAGTTTTCTTATCTTAGGAGAAAGAGATTTCGATCCTAGGAGAAAATTCATCAGACTAGGTCCCTTTTATATCTTAGGAGAAAAATTCATCAGACTAATATTTCGATCTTAGGAGAAAATTCATCAGACTAGGTGTTTTTATTATCTTAGGAGAAAGATTCATCAGACTAAGATTTTTTTCCTAGGAGAACGATTCATCAGACTAGGTTTACTTTGTCTTAGGAGAAAGATTCATCAGACTAAGACATTTATCCTAGGAGAAAGATACATCGGGCTACAGTTTTTTATTATCTTAGGAGAAAGATTCACCATACTAAGATTCTTACCCAAGGAGAAAGTTCATCAGACTAGGTCTTCTATCTTAGGAGAAAGATTCATCGGACTAAGATTTCGATCTTAGGAGAAAATTCATCAGACTAGGTCCTTATTTTTGTTATCTTAGGAGAAAGATTCATCAGACTAAGATTTCTGTCCTAGGAGAAAGTTCATCAGACTAGGTATTCTATCTTAGGAGAAAGATTCATCAGACTAAGATTTCTGTCCTAGGAGAAAGTTCATCAGACTAGGTATTCTATCTTAGGAGAAAGATTCATCGGACTAAGATTTTGATCATAGGAGAAAGTTCATCAGAATAGGTCCCTTTTTTGCTATCTTAGGAGAAAGATTTATCAGACTAAGATTTCTATCCTAGGAGAAAGTTCATTAGACTAAGTTTTCTATCTTAGGAGAAAAAATTGTCAGACTAAGATTTTTATTGGAAGAAAATACATCAGACTAGGACTTTTATCCTAGGAGGAAGAATATGAAAAGCAATGGCAAAATTTTATGCACACTAGCAAGACAAATAAAAGCAAAGATTTGAGAAACTTCCTTTTGTCGACTCTTCTCTTCAGTTCATTTGTTTTGAACCACTTTCCTTGCACTACTTTGTTCCTGTTTCAAACAAAGAAAATTTTGTCAGTTTTAAAAGTGGTGGTTGGTTTGTGGCCTTGAGTCCTGAGTAGCTTGCCTTATGCTCAATCAACTTAAGTCGGTTTCAAGAGACTTTTGCTCTGCATCAACCCAGATTGTTTCACACCCAGTGCCATTTGTATTTGTGGCTCAGTCAGCCTTATCCCAACAGGAAATCTTTGCTTAGGTGACCTTTTCTGATATCTTAAATGGCTTCTTGACTTTTGGAGCAATTTGTTTGTTAGAGAGAATTATCAGTTATCTTTGCTTACGCCAAGTAGTCTGACAAGGATCTTTTGGGGGGAAGCCTCTACATGAATCCTCAATGTATGTTGACTGTAACCCTGAATTGCTGGCCAAATTCACTTTTGTGCAACTGAAAAGCTGGTAGCAGATTTTGAAATCTTTTCTTGCTTGTTTTGACAAGGACTGACTTAGAGTGAAGGACACAATGATGCAAAGAAACAAGTATTAACAAGTAATGCCCCTGTCGGAAGGACAGAAGGAAGAGTTTTGTTTTTATTTTTTATTTTAAATGTTTTTAAATTTTGCGGTAGCTAGCCTTAGTGATCATGACATGCATTTGGACTTAATGGCCTTATCTATTAAACTGACCAAATCATTCCTTTTATCATTCCTATGACTTCGAAGTCGGGCTTGTTCGTGCCAATCCTTTACATAAGCTTCACGAATCACTTTCGACTAGTGGTGCCCCGAGGGGTTTTCACCAACAAGTCTCTCTCATTTATTTATCTCTACTTACCACCGCCTTACAGATCCCATGAGGGTTTTCACGAGTCTTTTTTTTTTGTGAGCGACTTGACAGTGTTCTATGTCGTGTGACAATCGTTGCTCATTCCATGATTCTCTAGCATTCTTGAAGGCATATTAGGAGGTATTTATTTGGAAGGTTTTTGGATAGGGTTGGAAAGGAGGGTTGGCATGAAGGCTTAAAGTAGACTCAGAATGAGGGGTTATAGACTTATAACTCTTGGAATCGACTCTTTTAAGACATCAAATAAAAATTTTGCCCCAATTTCAGATCTAGGGATTTTTTTCTGGATTTGTTTTTCTTTTGACTATTATTTGGTTGGACCGAACCGTGTAAGACTGCCTACGTATCCTTTTTTAAAAAGGATCCAGGTCTAACGTAGTTCAAACATCATACCTAACTATTTTTCATCTTTTTTTCTTTTTCTTTGTCTTTTTTTTCTTTTTCATTTTTCTTTTTTTCTTTTCATTTTTTATTTCTTTTTTTTTTCAAAACAAAAAGCCCTAGTTTTTTTTCTTTTTTTAGGGCATACTCAAACTATTCTTTTTCTCTTTCCTCTTTTTTTCAAAACAAATTGCCCCAATTTTTATTTTCTGAGGGCATGGACTTTGACTGTTCTTTTCTTCTTTTACCTTTTACCTGACTTTCTAAGAATTGCCCCAGTTTGTACTCTTGGGACATGAACCTTTATTTTTATTTTTTTTAATTTTATTTTTTTACTTTTGACTCTAAACTTTAATTCCAAAAGAGGGTGGTCAAAGAAAAATGACACCAGCTCAAAAGGGGTAGAGAATGGTATAAAGTGTTTAGATAGAAGAAAAAGGGCCTCACAGCCTCGAGAACGCCAAAACATATTATCTTTTTGCGATCATAGCGTTGGTGAACATGTCTATCTTCTTGTTGTGTCGTGGTTGAAACAAACTTTTCATCCATTAATGCCAAACTTTCGACCAAGCTTCAATTGATTAAACATCCTCAAGCCCGATCTTCACAATGATTTGCAGGTGAATTTTACTCGACCTTAGTTCCAAAGTATCTCAAATCTATACATCCTCAAAAGTGTCTCTTTCTCACTTATCTCATTCAAGACTAAATTAGTTTTTTAAGATCTGGCCAAAATTTCCGCATGCATGTCATATCACTAAAACTAGCGGGAACAAAACTAAGCATGACACAAAAGGACAAACTATATTTCATTGGGTAAAGGATGGAATGGTTTAACAACAAGACAAACAACCTAAAATCTGAGCTACAACCCTAAAATAACATGGATAATGAAAATAACAACAAAACAGACAGACAAGACTCACACAAACAGAAAAGAGGGAAAGAAGGGTTTGACTCAACAAAACAAATAAAATCTGGATCACAACCCTGAAATAACGCAGATAATAGAAAAAATATCTAACAAGCTACCAAGATTCCTTCCTCGTGAGGAGGGATTGACTTTTCAATTGCTAAGCTTGACATTTAGCCACAAATTTTCTCATCAGAATCAACAGAGCCTTCTCCAATTTCAAAATCATTAACTTCAGACAGAAAATTCCCGAGAGGATTCTCATACTCCCTGTCACCACACATCATCCCCGCAAAGTGTGCATCATTATGTGCAGGTAAATGATTCTGCGTGATATTCTGTGTGTCACTGTCTTGGATCACAATCAAAGTTTCCTGGATCATCCTTTTTATTTCTCTTTTCAAATCCCGACATCTTTCAACATCGTGCCCTTGGGCATTGGAATGGTATTTACACCTTTTAGAAGGGTCAAAGCTTCTTGCACGTGGGTCCACATGATTTGGAGGAATAGGTGCAATCATGTAATAATGCTTTAATTTCTTAAACAAGATTGCATAAGACTCTCCTATTGGTGTAAAATTATCTTTCAGCCTTTGTTCGCTTCTATACCCCTTGCTTGGATGCGAGTTATAGGGAACTTGAAAATCCTGTGGAGGTTGGTGGATATTTTGCGGTGCTGGCGCTCGCCTTCTGGGTTGTCTTGGTGGCTGGACAACATACTGGGGTGGAGAAACAAAGTATTGTGGGTTCTGAGGTGGATAGTAGTGCTCAAGGGAATCATCCAAAAAACAGACGAGGCTGGTCACACCTTCGAGATGTTCTCTTAGGAACTCTTCTCGACCCTGATGTCATCATAATTTCTTCATTCTTCTCATTTGTGTCGCTAATATTATCAGATTCAATCTGGACATCCTGAATTGCAGCTCTGAGAGCTGCTTGACTTATAATTCTGCCTGTCTTAAGGCCATTCTCTACCATTTCTCCCATTTTGATTGCTTCCGAGAAGGATTTGCCAACTGCGGACATCATGTTTTGAAAGTAATCTGGCTCTTGCGCCTGAAGGAAGACAGTGATTAGCTCGTGGTCATCCATGGGTGGCTTAACTCTAGCCGATTGCTCTCCATTTAATGACATATTCCCTGAAACTTTTAGTTGGTTTCTTCTTCAGGTTTGAAAGGGCATTGCGGTCTGGGGCGATATCGATGTTGTATTGGAACTGATTGACAAAGGCTTGGGCCATGTTATCCCAGAAATACCAGCTAGATGTGTCTTGATCCATAAACCATTTAGAGGCTACTCCCGTAAGGCTTTCCCCAAAATAAACCATTAGCAATTCTTCATTTCTTCTTGCACCTCTTAGCTGATTGCAATACCTTTTCAGGTGGGCTATGGAGTCTCCATGTCCATCATACTTTTCAAATTTGGGGACCTTGAAACCAAGTGGCAAACAAACATCGGGAACATACATAGATCCCTGAAGGCAATACTCTTCTGGCCTGCCAACCCTTGCATATTTTTCAACTGTTGTTGTAAGCTTTTCATTCTTTGGGTCATTTCTTCCTGTGCCATCTTTTGGGCAAGCTTATCAATCTTTGCAGGAAGATCAAATAGGTACGAGTGGTACTCGGGAGAATGGGATTGTTCTTGATGGGCAGCAAATTGTGACTCATGACTTTTTTTTTGTACCACTGTTGGCTGTGGGATAGTGAAGACGGGCAGAACACCAGCGGTTGTCTGATTGGTTGTCAATGGCACACTTTGGGAGCACTCAACAGAAGTTCTAGTTGTAGTTGTACAGTTAGGATACAGACTGAACCCATGTGGGTAGGATTGATCAGACAATGAGCCCGGAATGACAGTAGTCGAGATGGGTGCGAACGAGAAGAAAATGGCGGTCCTTGGCCATTAGCCCGTGCTTGACACATTTCAGTCATTTTCTGTTTCAAAACTCTATTTTGCTCAGCCACAGTAGACTCTTGTTGAACCATCTGACCGTGAGTCTCATGACTGCTCGTAACAGCTTCGATGTCAGTTGTCATTTTTCCCTTGAATTTTGTGTTGTCAGCTTACCACAAACCGACCACCTCAAACTTTTTTCACAATTCAAAACAAAATACACGTTAGAATGGACTCAGTCGGTCCTTATTATCATTTTTTTTCTTTTTCCTTTTTATCACTTTCTTTTTATTTCAAAGTCATTCGATCGAACCTGATGTGGGTTGCCTACGTATCATGTGGGAACATGAATCAGATCTTGCGTAGTTCGGGAATAAAGTAAATAACCTGACTTTTTTTTTTTGATATATTTTTTTCGGAACAAAGACTTAAAAAGAAGAAAGAAAATTTTTTAGATTTAGATTTGTCTGTTTGTTTTTTTTTTTTTGAGAATTTTTGAAAAGAAAAACATCTAAAGAAGAAAAAAAACATATTTATTTTGGAATTTTGAAAGAAAAAATTCTAAAGAAGAAAGGAAATATTTTTTGGATTTTTGGACTTTTATTTTTATGAAAGAAATACTTCTAAAGAAAAAGAAAATATTTTTGAATCTTGAATTTTTTTTTCAATTTTCGAAAGAATAATGAAAATATTTTGGGATTTTCTTAAATTTTGTTTTTTGTATTTTGGGAGAAGACTTCTAAAAAAAGGTAGAAATTATTTTTTGGATTTTAATTTGATTTTCTTTTCAAATGAAAGATTTCTAAAATGAAAGAAAATATTTTTGGTTTGACTGTTTTTTTTTTATTTGGAATTTTCTAAAGAAAGACTTCTAACGAAGAAATTAAAGGAAAATATTTTTGGATTATTGAAAATTTGGGTCTCAAAGAAAGACTTTCCATAGAAGGAAGTAAAGAAAAATATTTTTTTTTTGGATTTTTTTTAATTTGAAAATTGTGAAAAATAAAAAGGTAGAAAATATTTTTTAGGTTTTTGATTTGATTTATCTTCTTTTTTTTCCGAATGAAAGAATATTTTTTGGTTCTAAACCTTTTTATCTTTTATTTGTTTGGAATCTCCTAAGAAAATACTCCTAAAGAAGGAATTAAAGGAAAATAATTTTTTGGATTTTTTTATAAAAATGGGGGTCTCAAAGAAAGACTTTTTCTAAAGGAGGAAGGAAAGAAAAATATTTTTGGATTTTTTTTAAATTGAGGGTCGGAACCGATGAGATTTGCCTACGTATCCCACATCCGGTGAGAATCAGACCCGCGTAGTTCTGCCAATTTTGACGGAACAGGGGAACATGACTTGTGAAAACATTCACTTAATTTCTTTCTCTTTTTTTCTCGGGAGAGTTTCACCATTTTTCAAATACCTACCTTACCCTCTTGTTTTTTTTTCTTTTTTCGATTTTTCCTTTTTTTTTTTCTTTCCCTATTTCAGAAGCCAGTTAAACATGCAAGCCGAAACAAACAGATATACAAGTAGCACGTAAGATACCTCAGGATGGTCTTTTAAATTGGGTACACCTGTCCTAGACGGACCCAACCCCTGTGTTGAGTCTCCTAAGTCAAATGCACGTGATGCAAACAAACGCACCTACTAGGGATCCGACATGAGGCTATTTTATTCCAAGTTTAAATCCTGGGGTTTATTGTTCTAGATCTGGCTTACCCGAGCGGACAACTCGGGCCGAAGGGGGGCAACGTACCGAGAATACAGAAGCTTCACCGACATTGCAATTTGTCCGAACCTCGTTTTAAAATTGGGATATGACTCTAACAGAAAAGAAGTCACACGAAGTGCACACTTCCCAGATGATTTAGAAGACTCGGAGAGAAGAGGGTTTCGTAACAATTTATATACAGTCCAAATAATATCAAAGCGGTAAAAAGCAACATTTAGCACATTAGGTTCAAACATGTAAAAATCATATAATAGCCAAGTATAGCAGTTATTCTAAGCTCGAATTCTGAACCCTGAACCAGAGATTCTGAGTTCTATCCCCAGCAGAGTCGCCAGAGCTGTCACACCTCCTTTTTTTCACCCGAAAGGGGATAATGGAGTTTTTCCAATTTAAGTGACATAATCGATCTTGGGATTATTTTATTTATTTAGAGTCGCCACCCGAATTTTGACAGTGTTCCGGGACACCATTTATTTTAATATCCCAAATCGAGGAAATTTTTGACTCTGTTTAAAATTGTCTACGAACCAGAAATTCGGGTAAGGAATTTTGTTAACCCGGGAGAAGGTGTTAGGCACTCCCGAATTTTGTGGTTCTAGCACGATTTCTTAACTAATGATATTTGGCCAAATTATCTGATTATTTACCTATTTTAAACCTATTGTGCATTTTAACCTTTTTCACTTTTAGCCGCTTTTGATATTTATGGATTATTCTGAAACAAGTCACGATAGCGTGCACTTGCCGTTTTTGGATATATTGTAAACGCGCCACATGAAATGCACCCCCAATTTACAACGTGTTAATTTTTATTATAGTTTGAAGTTGTGGTCGAGTAGCATGAGTTGCAAACCCGAGTGTCGATTACGTAATCATGACTATGGTCAAGATGATTTGATTGCTTATTTGAAGCAAAAAATAATTATTTTCATAGGTTCCCTGTCTCTTCCTAAATTATTTGTAGTATTAGTCCAAAAAGGTATATTAGACTACGAAGTCTATGTTTGTTCAAGGTCTTCTAAGACTAAATTTGAGATTATTGTAATACATGAGTGTATGGATCTTAATGTGGAAAAGATGTAATATTTAGGCATTGTTATCACTGACAAGTTCATTTATATTTGAAGCTCTAAATAAGAGTGAGCTTATTTGATGTTGGGCCTCACAAACATTTTGGGCCCGAACCCCACTTTACATATGAGCAAGGTCTAATTTAATGAAGTAAAATTCCTCTCATTACTAATTTATCTTTACAAATAAGCCAAAACCCATGTATATCATCTGTTAGTTCAATTTAACCAAAGAGACAATTTATAGCAGTGATGAATACAAATAAAACTACTCTCTAACATGAAATAAAATGAACACTTAAAGTTTCATGCGGAATTAACAGTAAACAAAGAAAAGCAAATATCACGATTCGAAACACTAGTATTATTCTAAATCCGGACGTTGATAACTTTTGGTTTAATCCCCAAATTCATACATATTTGGATCTTCTTATATAACTCAGGTAGTTAGATTATTAAGTCAAATAAGCACAACTTATTCCTCTAAACCCGTTCAAATGCAATGCATAACAGTAGAAAACATGAGATTGCTTTAACTGAAATACATTCAAATGCTTTAACACCCATTCATACCATCTTCTATGTAATCCAAAATCCCTATATGGTTGAATTTAACCTATATTGAATATTTATATCAACAGACTTAATCAAAGATAAGTGTATGTTTCGGAAGCAAAAAATGACACAACAGGGCTATGAACATTTTTTAATCTTTCATTTTTAAACACAAATGGTCATCCGTGCAAGTTTAAACTCATTATGCAGGATAAACAAATCATGTCATTTCATCATAACCTTCAATACATCGACAAAATGAACAAAAACAAAATACATGAGGCGGTAGATGTTTACCTCGAAAATCGCATCAGAGATGAATCGTAAAGAAAAAAAACTGAATGAACTTAGCCACGTTGCTTCGGTAGCAACAACTTTTGCTAGCAGGCAAAGTCCAGCTTAAGAACCCAGAAATGACGGAGAAGAAACCTTTGGAATCAACTGAACAACTACAGGTTTTTTTAGTTGTATTTGTTTGAAATTACACTGTTTTGTATTCTCTATCCGTTCTCACAGATTTCCAGCTGAAATTGTATGAATTTGTGTGTCTACTCTGCCGAGTCGATATAAAATAAGTGAGTTTAGAGAAAGGATTAGAGGCGGATTTTATGGAGGGGGAATCCGTTTGGGAACGAGAGAGATGAAGAGGTGGCAGTTCTCGAGTTTGGATCGGCAGCGACTGCTAGGTTAGGGAGATGGGGAAGGGGGATGGGGGAGGAGGAACATCGCTGGTATTTTCAGGGATTAGGGGGTTTCACATTAGAAGGAAACTACTGGTTTTAATCGATGAAACTGTGGTTAGCTTCCTACTGCTAGGTTGAGAGTTTATCGTTTGTATTTTTCAACAGGTCAGGGAGAGGAAAACAGGGGAACGATGCTCTCTTTTTTTTTGGGGGGGGGGGGGGGGGCCGGGTCTTCGGGGCCCTATTTTTTTTTCTAATTGGGCGC
>ML300205.1:3271-37177 GCA_005239495.1 Nicotiana undulata
CCTCTACCTGACCTCGTCACTACTTGACTGGGGTTAGGCTTGGCACTTACTGGGTACCGGATATGGAGTAGTCACGCCCTTCTGCGCATGTTTTCCCCATGTGCAGATCCAGGTCCTAGTACGCGGTATCTCAGCTAGCCAGCAGCAGCAGTATCAGGAGACTCGAGGTATAATCTGCAACGTCCGCAGATCTCCGAGTCCCCTTCTTATCTTGATGTAGTAGAACTTGTAGATGAAACTGTACGGTATTTTCTTTTCTAGATGTACATATTGAGCCGCAGAATTAGCTTGTGATGTATTGTGATATTCCGGGTTCTGGGTAAAGCAAACAGTTAATGCCGAGCGGCATCGACTTTATTATGATTTATATCACTTACTGCTATTCTACCTGTTTTATCTTAATTTTGCGTAAGGAAAAGGCTTACCTAGTCGTCTAGATTAGGTGCCATCACGAGACTCAGTCGAAGAGAGAATTGGGTCGTGACAACAGAGGTCGTGTTACATGTTGAACTACCTGCTAAATGCTATTTGTAGTCAGTCTCAGTTCTACTCGCATATCATATCTCAGTCTGTATTATTCTTGTTGATACATCATATTATTGTTGTTTGGGCTTATTTTTTTATTTATGAGAGCCCGAGAGACTAGAGACATTGATGACTGAGTGATACCGAGGGCCTGATTGTGAGTATATTTATGGGGTCGAGCTGCACGCCGCAACATGTTTTCATTTATTTATGCCATGATTGGTTTGATATAGCGTTTGGGATGAAATAGCCCCTTCGAAGTCTGTATACACCTCAGTCAGCGCGGGTACCTATTGAGTGCGAGTTCCGAGTTCAGAGTGTTGAGTGTCTGTGAGGAATGAGTGATTGTGAGGTTGGAGTGAATGGGAGGACTGAGTGATTCTGAGAGGCTGTATATGACGTCATTGTTTTGAAAACTTCTGAAAGATATTTTTATTCGGTTTTTACTTAAATTTTCCTTGAAGAAACTGATTGGACTTAATTTGCCGAATTTGAAAGCATGTCTACTTTCCTTGTTGAGACTACTGAAAAAATAAGTTATAACTATGTAGCTCGTCACTATCTTTCAGTTCCTTATTTATTTTTGTTACTTACTGAGTTGGTTGTACTCACGCTGCACCCTGTGCTTCGTGTGCAGATCCAGGAGTTTTTGAACGCGGCGAGTATTGATATTTCACGTAGCTGACCGTTAGAGATATCGAGGTAGCTACCTGGTGTTCGCAGTCCTTGTTTCTCCTTTCTTATCCTTTCTTTCGTTGTATTTGGATCCAAACTATTATAGACATTTCATTTCTAGACTGGTTATGTATAGATGCTCATGGGTTTAGTGACACCCTGATTTTGGGAGCTATTTTTCGCACTTGTGTTTTGGGTTTTACCCCTGTTTATTAAAACTGTCTATTTAAAAGTTTCTTGATTTATTTTCCTGTTAAATATTAGAAGTATTTGGAAATGTCGGCTTGCCTAGCACCATCGATAGGCGCCATCACGATAGGTTAGAATTTGGGTTGCCATCACTTGCTCAAACTCTCAAAACGAGTAAAGCAACAACAAAACCAAGAATCACACCCCAAAATCAAACTGAATCAAGTTATGAACTTCAAGTTTCCAAATCGCTCGGAATGCGTCAAATCATACTTAGACTACTCAGAATGACACCAAATTTTGCGTGCAAGTCTTAAATCACCATACGGAACTATTCCCGGGCTTGAAGCCCATACGGACCTCGATAACACCAAAACCTACTCCAAACCACTTTTAAAGAACTTTAAAACCTTTAATTAGCTAAGTTTCACTATTAAGCGTTGAAGCGCTCTCGGGTCATCTAAAACCCGATCCGAACATACGCCCAAGTCTGAAACTATTATACAAACCTATTAGAACCGTCAAATCCCGGTTCTGAGGTCGATTATTAAAAATGTTGACCGAAGTCAAACTTGGCCTTTTTTGCCAATCTTAAGAAATCAAGTGTTTCGATTTTAACCCAAACCCTTTCAAATCCTGAACTAACCATCCCCTCAAGTCATAAAACAGTAAAAACATATACGGGGAGTCTCATTTAGGAAAACAAGGTTCTAGAAAGAAAAACAATCGATCGGGTCGTTACAAACAGTTCACGAATTATATATACCAATTTTAATGGATTCCTATGTAGTACATTTTTAAAGTCCAAAAGGAAGGTACAAAGAAGCAACTTTACAAGTGAGTGTGACAAATTTTACTTTTATGTTAAATTTATAATATTTCGGTAACACAGATGGTCATCAAACTAACTAGCTATTGTAGCAAAGTCAGAAAACTAAATATTGCATTTATGTTACATCAATTGTTTTTTCCCCCTAATTTAATTCGCATAAAATGAAAATCAACTATAATAATAATACATCGATTTTAGCAACCAAGTGAATAGCTATTATCTCTAAATACATAGTATTAGTTTGAACAGCCAAAACTTAGGTAGCAATACAAAAAATAAATCATCAGCATACTGTTTGTTGGATGTGGACATAATCCCTAAAGTGCTATACTGATCTCCATATCTTAGTTTCCTAAATAGGAAAAAAAAGACTAAGAACATCGCACGTTTCATGAACACTACGAATTTTTGCTATCTGACGTAGTTTTCTTTTTGCTACTATCTGTATGAAGTTAGGTTCATGTAATTGTCGAATTGATCTCAACACATCTTTCTCTTTCTTTATTTTTATTATTAATCCTAAATATTTGGTAAGATCAGAGGCGAAGAGGATTTGGAGTTTACGGGCTCAGAATTTTTTATCGAACTTATAACTTCTTTAGTTATTGAGTTCGCAATTAAATAATTATATATATTTAACGAACTTCCTAATATAAAACACGATCTAAGCAAAAGTTTTTGGATTTATTTGAACATAGTAACAAAATATCGTAACTCCACACCCTGGGTTAATCTGGGATGTATACTCAAGTAAGCTTGGGTCTCAAAAGTTAATGTTGGGTATTGGACTAGCTAGTCATCCAGTGGTGAAATGTCATGATGACAAGCGGTGTAGCGGGATGGATCTCGATCTTAATTATGTGTTTCAGGTTCAAGTTCTGAATATGAAAAATAGTTTGCAGTAAATGAGAAAATTCATTTAATTTGAGACTTTACAAATATAAAAATTAAAATATTAATTATCTATTTAATTAACCATTTTTAAAGTGAATAATATAGTTCTTTATACATATTCGACCCGTTTTTAAATAATTCATTATTCAACCTATTTTTTAATGAATAAACTATTTTTTTAACCATTTTGCCACCTTTGATATACATTTCCTTTTTACCTAAAAGGCCTACACTTTTCCACTTTGCAAAAGTTCACATGATTCATATCCTACCTATACCAATTTAATTATCTGATAATTGATATCTCCAAGTTTCAACACTTGTCTACGAATGAAAGGAATAACAAAAAAGAAACTTTTTGAAAAGAAAAAATAGAAATAATTATAAGATCTTGGAACAAAAGGAAAAAGGTCCATATTAGGTTCATCAAAATGTATTTATTTACTCGCACTTGAGGTAAAAATCAGATTAATTAATTTAACCAGCTAATGCTAAATAATGAATATTTTTGTCTTGTTAGGTAACATTAGACAGTTTTAAGAGGTTGCTTTTGAAAGGCTATACTTTAATATAATGGAAAATGACACTGTATAGTCACTCTAAAGATAATATATATATATATATATATATATATATATATATATATATATATATATATATATATATATATATATATATATATATATATATATATATATATAAATTGTATGAATACAAAAAATATACAAATTGTATAAATTTCACTTTGAAGCACGAATCTTTTTATTTATGTGCTGGCATTTGAGTTGTCTCCCTTCCTCTTTCAAACGAAATACTCGACGTAGATAGCTCTGGTGGTCCCCGCTTATGCCTTTATCAGGCGCGGACGCCCGCCCCCTCCCACATCCACAGTATAGAGGAGTTGCTCCAGCATCTGCACTACAACCAAGAAAAATACTCTTGATCAGAGCGATATATGATATTAAATCGAGACCAAGGTATAGAGAGGGTTGTCCTAACTTTTGTGGCAATTAATATAAATAATTTCGCCCACGGACTAAAAGTGTTATTTGCTCTTAATATAATTGGTTTATTTTTTGACGAATATTATAATAGACAGTTTTAGAAAGTTGCTTTTCATATTATGCTTTATTTATGTTTTTAGTTTAATTTATTCCTTTTTTCTTTCTTTCAACAAAATTAGGCTTAAGTGTCAAAGAATTTGGAAAAGAAAAAAGAACTATTATGTACTTTGATTGAAGAGTACATGTTATGTTTTCTTGTCGCCAAATCGTTAGCTGATAAGAAAAACCTCACTAATCACGATCGATATATGCAAGTTCTCATCTTCTCCGCGTCCAAATTGTTAAATGGACCTTCGGCCTAATTCAACCTCAAAAGTTAGTTCAAGAGGTGAGGATTACCTAAGTCCATATAAGGATACCACCCACCCTCTTGGAAGTTGATGTGGAACTCAACACCCCCTCTCACGCCCAGGACTGGACATCTGGAGCATGAACAATTATGGGGGCTCAACATCGAAAATCGGGATGGGTCCTGTTCTGTTGGGCCCCCACAATTGTCCATGCTCCAGATGACCAGTCCTGGGCGTGAGAGGGGTGTTGAGTCCCACATCGACTTCAAAGGGGGTGGGTGGTCTCCTTATATGGACTTGACAATACTCACCTCTTGAGCTAGCTTTTGGGGTTGAGTTAGGCCCAAGGTCCATTTAATACAAATTAACGAAAAAAGAATCACTCAAACTTTTTCATGTATTACTTGTCTATTTCATAGAGGCGTGCCAAATATATCTAAGTAACATACGAAAAACTAAAAAGATTCAACATAAATATAGGATAGTTCGATACACAAGGTATCCCGTGTTTATACAGAATTCGGGAAAAGATCGACTCTAAGGGGTATGATATAGAAAGTTTACCCTAATGCAAGCATTAGCGACTGCTTCCACGACTCGAATCTGTGACCTATAGATCACACAGAACCAACTTTACTGTTACTCCAAACCTATTTTTCATATAGTATATATGTACATAAAAAATTGAGGTAACTATATGGTATAATTTTTCAACCAATATGTATCAATAAATACCTCTAGACTGATTGGCTGCGTCACTGAATTCAATGAGTTCGCTAGAACCAAGCATTTTTAACACAAAATATATACACATATATAAGAAAAAAATACTAAAATTTTAATATATCGAAGTATTATATTCTAAAGAAATTATTATGAGTGTAACTAATTAACCAGTAGTGAGAACATATACATAATTTAAACCATCAATTTTAAATTTTACATCTATCTATCTATACATATTATATTGTTGTATCATAGAATTGCATATATATGAGAGAGATTAATTATATTCTAAATTCATTAGTACTAATAAGAAAGAATTATAACAAAAAGAATAATAAAGTTTAGGCCAAGATCTACGTGGGCATAGGAAAACCATCCATGTGAAAGAGATAAAGTAGGCTAATTTTACCAAACGAGTCGCTCTCACACGAAACCAACACTTCATCTATTCAAACACCATGTTTGTTCTCGTGAACATCCTTATCTTATCTTCTTTTTTTTCTTATATCGGTCGCACTCGGAGCAATTTGCACATATCTCGATTAATTTTATAAGATACTTATTATTTCTGATCAACACAAGTGCGGTGATTTTGAAGTCAAGAATTTTCTTTAGAATATTTAAATTTTAATATTTATGTTAAAGTAAGCTGACATATATATAATATTCAACTGATCATTCTTCATTGTATGTGACTTGTCATTGATGTCGTATAACTCTGTCCACTAAAATTTGAATAGATGTAAAGAAATCATCTACATAATACTTTTATCTCCGTTAATATTTTGAACCTTGAGACCTTAACACCCTTATCTTATTTTATTCACGATAAAGATTAACTATCATAGTAGACATGAAGAGTTAAAAGAGAGAAATATTTATACGGACTATATATAATTAACCATAATATTTCCGATTCAAAATATTAATCAACTTGGATGTCCTAGTTTTATTTTTTTCTTCACTCGTCATGTATTTGTTCAAAAGATAACTAAGTGATAAAAACATGTTGTTACTCTAACAATTTAAATTTTTAAATGTTGCGGTCATATAATTCAATTTGGCAGCAGAGTTGGCAGAAGGCTTGGGGTTCTAATTGTCACCACCACCATCCCATCACCAAAAATAGATTTCTATGTGATTGGCTCAAAATTGGGAAAAAAGGTCAATCATATACGTGAGGGGTGCGTGATAAAAATATAACATAAGTTTAGATGAAGTGATCATACAATTCAATTTTTTTTAGATATACGGTCGAAGATCTAATCATACTTGTTGTCTAAACTTGTTTTGCTGATCTTCACCATGTTTCAACACCTAAATAACTATCATGTAACATAGATTTTATTAGTCATTTTAGTTTCCGAATCTAAATTTAGTTGTGAGAACAAATTGATTATATACTGCAGTGATATGTCAAGCGAAATCTATATCTATATATTATTAAAAAGAGAGTAAAAAGTCATCTTCTTAAGTCAAGTGGCAATCGAGAAAAAAATCACATGGCATAAGCAGTTAATAATTAGTTATTTAGTTAATAATTAGTTATTGATTATGTTTTTGAATTTAAATATCCGTAAAATAATAAAATAAAATATTTTATAATAAAAACAAAAATTTTAAAAACAATTTCATTCAAATTGGGGAGTAGTTTCAAGTTGGAGTTTTTAAATTATTTTAAAATAAAAAAGTAAAATCATACAAAATAAAAAACTGGAAATTAAAATTTTCATTGTTTTTTTTAAATAATTTTTGTTTTTATTTTTAAAAATAAAATTTTTATTTATTCACAAAATATTATTGAGAAATAATATATATATATATATATATATATATATATATATATATATTAAAAAAGTAAAATTTAAATAAAGAAATATGCTAATAAAAGTTTCTATTAACAATGCATAATACTAAATATATGATAATATAATTAAAAAAAATAAACATAAAAATTATTGATTCCTATATAAGTCTCACTAATTTAATAGGGATTTTATTTATTACAATTTAGATAATATTATTGAGAAAAATTTATATCTATATATATTATTAAAAGAAGAGGAAAACCTCTCTCCTTAAGCCAAGTGGCAGCCTAAGAAAAGCCACATGGCATAAGTAGTTAATAATTAGTTATTGATTATTATTTTTGAATTTAAATATCTATAAAATAATAAATTAAAATATTTATGATAAAAAAAACAAAAATTGAAAAAAAAAGGTTCGATTCAAATAGGAGAGTAGTTTCAAGTTTGAGTTTTTAAATTATTATAAAATAAAAAAAACTAAAATTACAAAAAATAGAAAACCGCCAATATATATAATATTATCTGAATCTCAATAAATAAAATAATAAATATTTACATTTATTTTTTTGATATTTTAATAAATATCTATAATAAAAAATTATTTTATAATAAAAAACTAAAATTAGAATAAATGTCCATTCAAATTGGAGAGTATTTTGAAGTTGGAGTTTTTAAATTATTTTAAAATAATGAAAAAATTAAATTAAAAACTAATTTTATTCATTAAAATTCAATTCATATTATTGAGAACATTAGAATAAAATTAAAATAAAAATATTTCAGATTAATAAAATATATATCTTCTATTATATTACAAAAAGAAATATATAAAAATATAGACAAAGTAATATGCTAATAAAAATTTCTATTAACAATGTAATTCTACTAAATATTGGATAATATAATAAAGAAAAAATACATAACAAAAAAGTTATTTGATGACTGTATAAGTCCCTTTAATTTAATAGAGAATTTATTCATTAAAATTCAGATAATATTATTTAGAACAAGAGAATAAAATTTAAAATAAAAAATATTTCAAGATTAATAAAGTATATACCTTCTCTTATATTACAAAAAGAAAGCCATCAGACAAAAATATTAAATAAAGTAATATGCTAATAAAAAATTTATTGACAATGTAAAATTACTAAACATTGGATAATATAATTAAAAAATATAGAACAAAAAATCTCTTCAATGACATATAAGTCCCTTTAATTCAATAGAAATTTTATTATTGAGTATATTATATTGATAAATAAAATAACAATTTAAATTTATTAAACCAATACGATCTAATATCTTCAAACAAATCCGATCAAAATTTAATTTAAATAATATTATTTAATATTAATTACGCATCGCGCCGGTACGAGTGGTACGACTACTGGTTTTAAGTGAAAACAATGGAAAAGCTAAAAAATGATTGGAGACAGACCATGTGTGATAATTAACCATATCTAGTGCCACCACACGTGTTGACAATGTGACTTTGCTTGGTTTGGCCATATGGATTTCCCCTTTGCAATGAACCAATTAAACAGACTGAATAATTGATTGTAATTACAGTTTAATTGTTATAATATAAGGTTTATATCTTGTAAAGTTCTCCCCTCTTATATGTTCTCCTCCCATACTATTTATAGACTCTAGAGCTAGACCTAGAGTGTTGAAATCGTGTTTAAATGAATTCGTTGTTTTCAGCAAAAATCACAAGTATATGTGTGAAATTGTTGTGAGCCCACATAATTTTGGGCAAAGATACTTTTAGCCAGCGACTGAAAATATTTATATTCGATAGCGGTAAAAGTGTAAAAGAAATATTTGTATATTCTTTGTATATAATATACAAAAATGTACACGCACGCGAACGAGCGAGCGCGCGCACGCACACATATGTATATTAAAAAGGATATGAGCTTTGCTAAGCTGTAGGTGAATTTAACCAACTTGTCATATTGTACTCAATAATCTCCTATCCTCCAACGCAACTAGGATTATTATATACCAAACATTTCGCTTTCACAATTTATCCAAAAAAGGGATAAGCATAGCCAACTTGTGCAAAAAGCACATCACTTTTGCTGACAAAGAAAAAATAGCAAAAAGAAAATATTATTATGCCATTTTAGTTTCCATACAAATAATTAAGCAGAAGTTTCTCATTCTTTCTAAGATTTGATTTGATGTTAACATTTAACAGGATTCCATATTCTCGAAATAGTGATTTGTACTACTATTAGTTCAGATTCTCTCGATAATAGTCATTCTCTATAGTAACATTTTACTATGATGGCCAAGTTTTTATCGAAACCAAATTTATTATGTTATAATATTTTTCTTTTTTATAACACTACTTTACTATCAATGATATTATAAAGAGGTTTGAGTGTATATGACATTTTACAAGAAATCAAGAAAATATGATAGACATATACTTGTCACTTGGAATTTTATGGTGCCTATTTAAGACATTTGCTTCTTAAGTTTTTTTCCCCATAAAGTTATCTTCTAACTATATGCAATCCAAATAGATAGCCTTTTCCCACTTCTTTCATTTTGCCTTTGCTTCTAATTTTTTACATCTTTTTCCTTGAGATGGATTTAGAAATTCCTATTAGCTCACAAGCTTTGACAAGCATAGATGAATTTGAAGACTTGGAATTAGTGACACAATTTGATGAAAACACACTTAGGGAACTCCTCGAAGAAGTAGAAGAAGAAGAAGAAGAAAAACCTAATTATGATATCCAAGAAGAAAGAGTAGATTGTGTAATACAACCAATGGTGATTGACATGGCCCCAAATGTCACGAATATCGAGGAGGAGGGGGAGCTTATCGATGATTTCGAGTGGTTGGAAATGATGGAGTTGTCGAGTACAGAAACAATCGCCTGCTCAGAGGGAGTAAATGAGATTTTTGATGTAGGGGAATTTGCCTTTGATTTTTCTCATTTTTGCAGTTCAGTTCCATTGGAAGAAATAGGATATGATGTCTTGTGGCAAGACAGCTCCTAGTATTACTCCTAGGATATGTGCATGTCTTGTGTTTCTAGCTAAGACATGTCTGAAAATTTTGTAGTGTCAATGTTTTAGTTTGATGATAACATGCTTGAAATTATTCTGCTATGAAATTTCATAGCCATTAATTATCATTCTCTTACTCTCTGTTGGAGAATTTTCTCTCTATTCTTTTGTCCTAACTGTCAATTTTTCTCAGTCCTGTCAATAGGAAATAATTAAAAGAATCTGCCAAGCAAAATACTAAATCTTGGCATGAGATTTCAAGAATTAGTTAATTGTAAAATCTTAGCCTCAATAAGTGCATTCACTTATGCATAAAAGTACTTCCGCGAGGGGGAGGGGAGCGACTGTACTTACGATAATACGAGAGAGCTGATTTTCAATATTTTTGGCAACTCGATTTCAATACTAAATAAGTTGCTTATCACATAAGTAAAAGAATTCAGCATTTCGATCAGTGCGACGAAATTGCCTAATCAGTTGAACTAGGTGATGGGGAAGGAATGATAAAAAGAAGGGCGATCCGGTGCATAAAGTATCCCGCAGTCACTCGAGGATTGAGGAAGGACCGCACTCTAAGGGGGTATGATGTAGACAGTGTATTTTAATGCAAGCATCAATGGCTGATTTCATGGCTCAAACTCGTGACCTATTGGTCACATAGAGACAACTTTAATGATCACGTAGGGTCCGAGGAAAGCCCGCACCCAATATGATGTGGGCAGTATATCCTAATGCAAGCTTCAATGGCTGATTTCGCAACTCGAACTCATAATCTATAGGTCTCACGAAGACAACTTTGTCATTCACGTAGGGTTCGAGGAAGAGCAATGATAATATATCACTAGATGTGGAAGGATATACCCCTCTACTTTTAGATATTATCTACATTTAACCTATGTTATACTATCGTGCCAAATTTACCGCTACAATTATACTATCGGGTCATATTTACTCCTACAATCAGTAAACTTTTAAAAATTACCCCTTAGTTCGCCAGGTGACCTAGAATCTGCCAGATCATTTTAATTAAGTTGTTGTTCTGCTTCTTGGCCCACTATTTTCAAATTAATTGGCATCTACCTGCTATTTGAATTGTAGAAAAAAATATTAAATAATAGAATCGTTAATAAACAAAGTATAGTTATTTGAAAATCTAAATTAGGTAGCTTGTCTAAATTCTAAAAGTATTTACAAACATCTCAATTTTAGTGAATTCGTTACACCAAATGTACGAGGACTTTGCAAGTATTAGTAATTGAAGTTGATGTTCCTCGGAGATTTCATATTGTCCAATTCACTTTGCTTTTAATCAAATGCCTACATATAGTGCACTCTTAAGTTAGTCGATCAAACTCTATACATGATGATCAGCTGCGTATAATTCAACCCACTAAATTCTGCATTGTGTGTATATAGTTGGAAAAAAATTAAACCAATTCCAAAATCATTATTACAAGAAGAAAAGTGGGTGCGTTAGTAATTAAAAATAGTCATGAATAATTTCTATAGTCTAGTAACTTTGGCATTCATATCAATAGTAATTTTTGAAAATAGTGGAGCAAGAAGAATAACAAGTGATTTAAATAAAAGGAATTTGGGAGAATTTGGATTACTTAACACATCAAAGGGTAATTTTTAAATGTTTGATGATGATAGGGATAAATTTTGCCAGATAGTATAACAGTAGGGATAAATTTGGTCGGATAGTATAACGGAGATTAAATATAGACAATATTCGAAAGTAGAGGGATATATTTGGCCCTTTTCCTAATTAGAAATCAATCAAACCCGCAAAAATACTTGTGAGTTATTGTGTAACATTAAGTAAAAATAGCACGGGCTAGCCAATTTTCGAACTGGTTATTCAGAAATAACCAGTGTTTGCCAAGTCATTGAAAAATAGCCACTATTTTGCTGCAACAGAGACTGGTCCAGCATAATATACTGGAGTTTGGTGCACTTGTGTATGAGCTTCCAGCATATTATGCTGGAACTCCAACACGCGAAAAGTTCCAACATAATATACTGGAGATTCGAGTACTTGTGTATGAACTTCCAGCATATTATACTGGACAGGTATACTTTGTTGGAACTACAATATATTATGCTGGAGTTAGTATACTTATGCTGGAACTCCATTATATTATGTTGGAATTCCAGTATACTTATGTTGGAACTCCAGTATAATATACTGAAATATTTTTCAGATTCTGAATAGTGTTTTCGGTCAAATTTATCTTTAAATAAAAAGTGGTTAAATTTTGTTTATTTTTTAAAGTGTGACTATTTTTGAATGACCACTTGTAAATTTGATTATTTTTAAATTTCTCCCTAACATGAAGGGTGCCTTGCCAAACTGTTAGGCCAAACCCATAAACCTCTGCATTTCATGTCCTGTAACTAGGAAAACAACAAGACTATTTTGTGCTAGTACAACTGCCTAACAGAAAGGAACACATTAACTTCCCCGACATTTTCCTAATCAATGACCCCTTTCATGTGGCAAATTCTTTGTTAGACCCAAACCTAACCTACTTAAGAAATGGTTTCACCTGAATTCAATATTTTTGATATAAATTTATACGTAATAATTTATTAAGATTGGAAAAAATAGAAGATCTGAACCTATAATTCTAAAATATAATAAGTTCAATTCTAACAACATTAAATTTATAGAGTTTAAATCCTGGATCGACCTGTGAAGATGGATTAAGTAAAAGTAAGGGTGATGAATGATGCCGTAGATTTGATCACAAGATTTTCTAGATGTTAATATTGCCCTTGTATAATTCCTTACCTGCTTCTCTGTACAATTGTGAAACCAAATAATTAGGTGCATGATACTATACTGTCAAGATGATAATGGCATGAAAAACTTGCTTGCCGTACCAGTCTGCACTAACTTAGGTATATGATATTTTCAAGCCAATCTAGAAGCTATTCAGTTTGGTTTTGTGGTTAAGGATGGTGGAAACTTCAAAGCTCGAAGTAGCTGTAGGCATCAACATGTTAATTAGGGTGAATAGACAAACTAGAGATGCAAGAAGAGTGATGGGCACAAAAATTGAGTTAAAAAATTGGTGTGACTATTGAATAGATTATTCTCAATGTCAGAATTGAATTTAGGATCTAGATTCAATAGGTTCGAGTGAACTCAGGCACGAGATTTAAAAAGGGGTATCGATGTACCTATCATTACCATATAGGGAATAAATTGAGTTACAGAAATATGCTTTCTTTATCTATAGCCGATACCGAACTATCCGAAAGCAAAGGCTCAAGAAAAAGGATTGAATAATCTGCGGAATGAGAAACTACAACAATTGTCTGACTAAAGTCTTACACTTTCTTTTCCTTTCCAGTTGGCATTATCACAGCACCGTCACTAGAATCAATAGATGCTCCTAGCCCGATTCCAAAACCTAAACAGATTTGAGAGTTCAAGCAGCCTTGATCAACTATAGGAAAGCACCAGTTTTCCTCAGTGACGAGGACTTCGTGTGAAAGCATTGATTTCCAATGTCATGGTGGCAAAGAAAAAGGAAGAGAAAGCGCTCTTGTTCTTTGTTGCACGGACCCCAGAATAAAGTGAGAATGATCTAATTATATGTTATATTTATAAACTTTTTTCATACATGTATACACATAATTCACGAGAAAATAATGAATTCAGTTTAACTCATACGACCTGCACTAAAACTCATAGAATCTGCACTATATCCACCTCTGCTCATTGCAAGTCCATGTATTATGTGTACTTTCCGTGTGTGTGTTAGGCCAGAGAAAGACCTCGGATTTTTTTTTATCAAACAATGTATTAAGCTCCAATTTCCAGGATGTAATGTGTCTTTAGAGCTCTCTAGGAACCTCGTTGCTTCTGTACATTTCCTTGAGAAATGAAGCTTCAACCTTTTGCCGAAAACACCAAAAAAGAGGATCATTACTATTTTTTTTAGTAATGGTGGTGCCCTAGCCAGCTTGCATGCACCTCAACTATTCCATCCAGTATTTGCACAGTTTGCTAGGTTCCACCAACACAAGTATCGGATAACTCTCTCCACCAAAGCCCAAACAAATCAGAATAGATCACGAAGTATCTTTTGTTGGGACTTTAAACTTTGGTCGCCCATGATTTTCACCCACTTCATTGACACTAAGCCACATCCTTTGGTGCGAAAATAAAATTATAATTCTTCCGTCCGAAACGCAGTGCGTTTAGATTTTGGGCTTATAGTACATCATACACGCTCAACTATGTAAACAACTAATCCAACTACCAATCAAGTTCAAATGTGCACAAAAGTAGGAAAAAAGATGTGTCAAAATAAATCTTGATTCCCTTCTCATCATTTATCATTCAATCAACTCATCAAGAGCATACAGTTAGTTTCTCAAACTTTGGACATATTCTCAAAAGTAAGGGAAAATGGTTAGGACAGCGGATGTTGTCACCTTCCAAAACATCTGAAAATAGTGGATGTAAGGGTTGAAGAAAGAAATCTCATCCCAGCTGAACCTCCGGGGAAGTAGGAGATAACATAATAAGATAGAGCAAGGACCTACCAAGAACAGAAAATATTAAAGCATATTAGTATTGTATCACAACTGATATAACCATGGATGGGTAGTAACAACTATTGAACTCTGAGAAAGCGACGAAATTGTTGAAAAGACCCAATTATTCATGAAACTAGTAAAAGAAGCAGCATAACATTTCTGTAACAAATCTGTCAACTAGATCCCTGTAAAGTATTGGTGTTTATTTTCTTTTCTTACACCGTTGAAGAGGATTGTCTGGAGGAAAGCTTTCGGATAAAAAGTTGAAGAAGCTAAATGCTTGTAAGCAGCAGCTACAGACCATTTCATTAACCTTTTCGTGAGAGTAGGCTTTGTTTAGGTGTGGGTGCCTATTAGTATTTCCTTTCTCAGTTCTGTTCTTTCTTTTTCCTTCTTTCTTTTGCATTTAGAGGATGGGAGGGTGCGGATAGTTGTCAAATGGCTAATCTTCCAATTTCGTAGAGAAGAATGGGAATCAACTCAGGTCATGAGGAATAACACTTCTGTCCTCTCTGATGGTTCTAAAAGCTGTGTTTTGGTCCTCCCCTAATTGAGTCAAACTTGAAATATCTAGAGGTGAATACAACCAGATTACTGCTTGGCCTCTGAAGGCTGGCTCAGTTTGGCCCCTCGTGCAAAGGGATGGCTAATTGGTCCAGTATCTTTCCTATTTATTACTGTAATTTCTTTCTTTTTTTGATATAATTTAAACTTCTTTTTGTTAGTTAATCTATGTTTTATATACTCAATACTCCTTTAGTTCATAAAATATTTCAAGAACCGCATTTGCTAGGGACCTTTTTTCATTCCTCTTACCATTTACAACTGCATGTGCATTGCAACCATTCACCTTCACTCTATCACAAACGAACTTATTAACAGTCAGCACTGTTTCTTGCTCATTTGTCTGACTTATGGGATTTAACTTAATGAAGAGAATTAAGTCAGGTCCTAAACAGGTAGGTACAATGTCAACTTGTATCTAGAATTCTTTTCAAGACTAAAATCGCATTTGTGCAATTTAATACTATGTATCATATACATCTCTAGACACACTTTATTGGTACACCTAAAATATGTGATAACATCTAAAGGTGAAGGACCATCAATAACTACACCGAGTGTACCTTATTAAGATTTTATGACCACAGGATTCTCCAGAGAAATACAAGAAACCAAGAGGAGAGGGCCCCCCACATGTAGTTCATATGAAGATGATACAACCTTTTGCTACAATAGTTCCTCTTTATTTTAATAACCACGAAATCCCCAATGCCAGCTAGCGCATAGACCACCCCTCTACCCTTCTCCACTTAAATACCACGATTTTGTCGGTGACAGGTTTCAACCTCGTGATGTGCATGAGCTCATACCACTAGACCAAAGCCCTGAGGCACTTACGCAACTATAGTGCCTACTAATAAAAGATGGACCTGAAATAAACTCAATCCCATCCCCAAAAACTAACTCAATAGGTGAGGATTTCCCAAGACCATATAAGTAGACAACAATTCATTCTTTCAACTAATATGGCGACAGTACACAAACGCCCAAAGAGTGGACATCTAGAACGTAGACAATATAGCATGAGACACAACATTGGATAAACCAAGAATAGGGAAGTGTCTACTCTGTTACCATGTTAAAAGAATTGACTTTGAGCCTAACTCAGTCCCAAAGGGTAGCTCATGGTGAAACGTTTGCCAAGACCATATAAGAAAACATCAGCTGATTCCCTTAACCAATATGGGACACTTCACACCTTTAACTCACAACTCCAATTGTCTCACCACCTTCTAGACTACTTACTTTTCTCTTTGTTTAGCAACTTCTATCACTCACATATCCACTTACTAAGTTATGCTCATAGCTGAACTCTTTTTTGGAACGAAATATTAACAAAAAGCAGACTTGGGGAAGTTTCCTCAACATTTTAAAGGAAAATATTCCAAATTACTTGGTGTCTCATAATGTAGACAAAAAAGGAACTTTCAATTTTACAACTAATCATAGACCAAATATTGAAATTAATATTTAAAATTTAAACACTCACAGTTTTGAGTATTTTTCAACACATAAAGCTTATTAAACTAAATTGACTGTAACTTTCCAAATTCATTCCAGAAAAGGGGAAGCTCCACCATTTCGGTACAAGACGTGATTTGGCAGGTACTAAGATCCATGCTTAGTATTATTTAAGGGAAGACACGAATCACACAATGTCCCATATACCCAGAATCTGGTTAACTGCCCATATGTGGGTTGTTTGAAATAGGATAATCTTTTGGTACACTGTGTTTACCATGCATGTATATAAAACTCATTCTTTTGGTGACCAAACACAGTCAAAAACCCTAAAAGATCAATGAAATATGGACTAGTACTTAAGAATTAGTAGACAGCAACCTACAAAGTCAGGGTGGTGAAAAGAAAATAACGCCTATAGCACGTATGACACTGCGCAAGCATCAACTGTTTGGTACAAGAACAAAAAGACATGGAAATAAAAAACTAAATAGTACTGCTCGCTAACCAAGCAAAATTATATCACTAGCTTCAGTCCATTTTAAATGTCAGTTAAGGTTTTGGCACACTCATTAAGAAAATCATTTAATAGGATTAAGTACAAGGGATATTTGACTAAATTACCCTTGTATGAATCATTTATTGGAGCAAGGATAGATTTGGCAAAAATAATTGATGTCTTCCTAAATTCCAAAAGTGACACTTATTTTGGACCAAACTTATTTTGGCTAAAAAGACATTTAAGATGGACCGGAGGTAGTAACTTCTAGTTGATAGAGCTGTAACCCGTGAAAGTGGCTAAAAATGTAACTTCACACATGAAAGCACTTCCCAAGAAAACAAATGGCAGAATGGCTGCTAAAGACAAAAGAAATCATGGATTGGAAGAGAACTTGCAATATCGGCTATGTTGCTCGGACTCTCCAAAAATGTCGGCGGGTGCGTGTCGCATCCTCCAAAAGTAGTGCATTTTTGGAGGATCCAACACGGGTCCGGCAGAATTTTGGAGAGTCCACGCAACATAGAATATCGAGACTTGATAAGTTGGAGAACTCATAGTAGCATATTTTTTGTTCTAGAAACTCTGCTTTTTTCTTTTTGGGGCTATATGTCTTGGAAATATTAACAAGCAAGTTTAAAAGCGTTTGGAGAGCATTTGACTCTTCTTCCATCTTTAGAGGCTAATGAAAGAATTTATTATGGCCAAAACATTAAACTATTTAAGCATTAGCATTAAAATTAAAGAATAAGGGGGCAAAAATCAAATACCTGTATCACCGAGAAGAGCACAGAAAGAATATAACTGTGAAGCACCATAGAGACGTAAATTGTCCCTACCATGCTGCCAACAAATAACCCTGTAAATGGAAGTCTCTGGAAAAGGAAGGAAGAATAATGAGATTGCAGAAAATTAAGTCATCACAAAGGAAGGGAAATGTGCTCTTAAATATTTCCCCAAGCAACAGGTTAGACATAATAGACGGCAAAACCACGAGTGAGAATGACTAAAATACCTCTTTTGATGTCATGTGTGTGAGCTGATTCTTTGGACCTTTGAGAGCAAAGAATGAGCCAATAATGAATGCACAGCCAATTGTGAAACAGATAGCAAATTTCTGAGGCATCAACACCATGACAGGGAGGAACATAGTGAATGCAATGAAGATGAAAAAAACACCAGCTGCAAGAAATAACCCAAAGTACATAAGGGACTTCCCCGACGGAACATTGCTGGTTGCGGAGCTAAAGCTTCCTGGTAAATCTCTTACTCCTTTAGAAACCCTATGCAGAAAAAGGAAAAGTTAACAAATATCATCAGCAAGAGAACAATACAACCAAGACACCAGGTGGACACCTATTTTAGTATTACAATTAGATTAAAACACTCAACACTCAACACCAACCATATTCATCACTTCTTCAATTGTAATATCTAAACCCTATTGCCTAAATTATCGCATAGGCACATAGGTGCTACCTGATGCATGAATATATCAGAATGCTTCCACCACTTCTTTGTCCAAATCATCAAACTACCAACTCCATGGAAGTCCGTAGAAGAAATATCCCAGGATATTGACAACTCAGACTTTGGGCAAGATCAATGAAAGATACGCCCATGTCATAAATTCCAAAAACTGATACAAGATTTCATTACGCATTATACTAATATCATCAATCAACTTTGTCGGTATGCCTCAATCCCAGACTAGTTAAAGTCGTCTATATGAATCATCTGTATCCATTTCACTCCTTTTTTTTTAAAAAGGTAACAGGTATTTTATTAACCATTAAAGTAGTCTTTTGCACAAAGACTGTTCTAAGAGAAACCAGAGTTATAGGACCCCAAAAATCAAAAAGAAAGTCCTGTGCTAGTAACAAAGACCCTAAGATGTCAACTACTGATCTGCATCTTCTACTAGAGCTTCTTTGCACTGAAATGAAACAAAAATATTCCATTTCACTCAATTTTGTCCCTTCAATATCTGATTTCATCATAATTTGACAAGGTTACCCCACCTGATTTAACAAAGATGCTAGTTTACCCTGATCATCAACTTAAATAACCCTCCTCCTTTATCCAAGCATGTGATTCATACTCCCTCCATTTCAATTAATAGCGACGAAGTTTGACTAGGCCCATCGTTTTAAGAAAGAAGAAAACTACAAAAGACTTGTTAAACATGTCATAACATTTTTGTGACTATAAAAGCTTGTCATTAAGGGTAAAATATGAAGTTCAAGTTAAAATTATTTTCAAATTTAGGAAAGATGTCATACTTTTTAGAACAAAAGAATAAGAAAATAGCGTCATTCTTTTTGGAATAAAGGGAGTAAATTTTAGATTAATGATTGGCTACAAATGGATTCGTTTTTAAAATATCACAAGCTTACTTTTACTTTTTTCTTCAAGTTTTGTGAAAATTTTGTGAATACATAATTAGTGAAAGGAATGGGAGACTTGCTCTATAGACTCTCCCTCAAGGTATTGAGTCTCAAATGCAAATACACCTCCTACAGATTATTTTGACAAACAACCAATTTTAGGACTGCTGATTGAAATATATCCAACGTTTGCAAGATAATAGAAAGATAATCACAACTTAAAAATGCACTAAAGTAATTGAAAAATAGCGAGAGTTCAAATTCCAACAATTTTACAAGTGAAAGTGAAACTCCAGCGAAGTGTCACGGATTTAGAACTTTTACAAGTAAAACTCCAGCACCGCTAGAACCAAAGAGAAAAGGTATGATAGGGAGAATACATCCACGGAAATCATCAATCATATTGGTCAAGCACAAAAGCAAAACAATGAAGTTGGTGTAGTAGATGCCATGATTGGAAAGAACATGGAACCTGGTTTTCTATTAGATCGCCTTGGACACATAGCAGAGACTTACACACCATTACACAATCTTCATACTCATTCTCGACCAAACACTGTGGTGGGTTACACAGGCAAAGAAGGAAAAGAAAATCCTCAACTAGGATAAAGCAAAATAAGAGCAAACTTGTTGTATAGACGCCAGAAGAAAATTCTTCATGAGGTATCAATTATGCTGTCATTTATCCTAGAGTTTCAAAAAGATCGCAGTAATCCAACACAATGTGCTCGAATTTCACTTCTAAAAGCTCGAACTCCTCGACGGAGTTTCACATACAGGGAGTTTCGAAACACCAGCAAGTTTCACATGTAAAAACTTTGAACTCTAAAACAGTGTCCTGAAGTTTGAAATAAGCATTAAGTAGCGACTATTTCTCAATTACTTTCCAAATGCTGGCTATATTCTGATTGCAAAATGAGGTTGCATAATGGAAAAAAGACACATTTACACTTTTTTAGAAGTAATTAGGGTATCTTCCTGCTTTGTAAACGCCAATACAAGTCCAAAACTTGAAATTAAGCTTGCCACCTATTCAAAAAATTAAAAAATCTACGTACAAATTTGCATCAAATAATTTACTTTCGTTGACTCTGATATCCTAACCCGCCATCCTTTTTGAACAAGGGAGTAAAAAACTGACAAAAACTTAATCCAATTGGAAATCTCACGAGTGCCTTCTATCATACTCTTAATAATTTTTCAAAAATTAAAAACTGCACTGGGGTTTGAAATTCAAAATAATCAAATATTTGAATTTCCAATTTTCAGATAAAAGTACACTTACACGTTAAAAGTGCCTGAGACTTTATCTCTAACGGCGGCTTCAAGATCAAACCCTAGATCGGAAGATGAAGAACCCTCCTCATTTTGGGCAGCAGCGTAAGCATTCCAATCAGCTAACAGGGACGATTGTGTCTTTTCTACATCATTACTTGGCCCTCCTGTAAACCAAGATTGTGCTGTTTTATGCATATTTATTCTGATGTAATTGTTTTCTGTAGCAGAGTGAAGGAGATCTGATGTTTTAGGTTATGGGGTACGGGACTGTTCTGGTTCTCACCATTACATAAACTCTTACTTCCTTCTTCTCATATGATTCTGTTCTTTAATTAACCGAAAATGGTTTAAAATGCCCCTAAATTATTAAAAAAGATTTAGAAATTTGTTTATTGGGCTAAAAATAGTCTTTCATTTACTTTTTTTGTTCACTTATGCTCTTTGACCATTAGATTAATAATAAATTAAAAATTATTATTATTCTTTTTGTAAAACTTAAAAAAAAATATTTTACAAAATATTTTCATTTTTCTTAAATTAATACACCAATAGTCCACTAATTTAGTAAAGTCTTCTTATTCTTCTTTTACCAAATATTTTTTTTAAAGTTTTACAAAAAGAATAATTATTATTTTTAATTTAGCATTGACCTGACGGTCAAAGGGCAGAAGTGAACCCAAAAAATGGATGGAGGGGTAATTTTTAGCCCAATAAATGGATGAAGAGTATTTTTAAATCTTTTCCAATAGTTTAGGGGCATTTTGAGCCCTTTTCCGTTTAATTAATTTGTATATGTGTCTTCCCTTTCTTTTTACTTTACTCATATATAGAAGTTGCTTGGAAGCAGGTCAGGGTTGCCATGTCTGCTTTCCAAGGACTATTTTAGTCTTTTCGATAATTTTGCTAATAGTTAACACGTGTAAAATAACTTTGACGGGTGGTGCGTTATAAGAACTCCATCTCCCAGCGCTTACCTCCTTTTGTTCACCCTCTTAATTTCTCTGTTTCAGCTTTCAATTTCTTTCTCCTTCAGATTTCTTTCTAATCTTACAGTGATTAATTAATTAGGTAAAAAAATAGTTGAAGACTGGTAAAGAAAATAGTTGAAGACTGAATTTTAAGAGTCGAAATTCAAGGATTTGCGACACCCTATTCTTTTGTGCTTTTCCCTCTAGGTATTCTGTTTACGTTGGTTACTATATTTTCACAGTATTTTCTTCTTAGTTTTTCCCTTGGTGAAGCAAGGCTTGAATAGAGTTCTTTTGTTTAAGCCTAAAGAAACACAAGAAAAAGCAGCAGAGAAACAATTTTACCATTCGAAATCAGGTAAAAATTCCTTTCTGAAGTTCATATTTGAGTTTGATTCAAGGTTATATTGCTCGATTATTGTTTTGTATCAGCTTTACTCCTTGGTTTCTTTATCTTTCTTGTAATTAGCTTTTAATCCATTCTCTTTGATTGTGGCATTTGTTGGCTTGTGAGTTGTGTTTCACATGCTCATTTTCTTATTATACTTACCAACGCCCGAGGCTTATGAAAAATTTGTCTGTGCTGAGCTGCCCAATCCTGATACAAACTCTTACTGAGCTGCCCAATCCTGATACAAACTCTTACTGAGTTGCCCAATCCTGATACAAACTCTTACTTACATAAGCTTGTTATTAAACACATGATGCATGGGCCTTGTGGTCATTTAAATCCTACGAACTCATGTATGAACAGAAATGAGTGCAAATTTAAGTACACCAAGAGCTTCGTTGATGAGACAACAAAAGGAAAGAACTCATATCCAATTTATAGAAGACGAAACACTGGTAAATCTGTTAGAAAACAATGTCTTGATAACTCATGGGTTGTTCCTTATAATCCTTATCTGTTGTGTAAATATAATTGTCATATAAATGTGGAGGTTTGCTGTGATAGTAAAGTGGTGAAATATATATACAAATATATTTGTAAAGGGCATGATAAGATTTCATTTGGCTTACACGAAGATAACAAAAGAGTATCAATCTGCTAGATGGGTGTCACCTCCGGAAGCTATGTGACGTTTATTTGCATTTGCTATCAACGAAATGACTTCAAGTGTTTATCACCTGCAGTTACATCTTGATGGACTACAATTTATTTCTTTTAAATAAACTGACACAATAGACAGTATCCTGAAAAACCCTATGATTAAGAAAACAATTCTAACAGAATTTTTTTTGATGAATGAAACAAACAAAGATGCTAAAGAACTTAAGTTGTTTTATAAAGATTTTCCACAATACTTCGTATGGTCTTCTACCTACAAAATGTGGACTCGACGACAACGAGGTCATGTTATCGGCCGTGTTGTAACATGTCATCTAATAGAAGGAGAAAGATATTACCTTAGATTATTACTAATGAATGTGAGAGCACCAAAATCATATGAAGATCTTCTGAGAGTAAACGGGATATGTTGCACCACATTTAGAGAATCTGCGGAAAGAAGAGGATTATTGCACTGTGATAATAGCTTGGTTGAATGTATGTCAGAGGTTGTATGTTATCAAATGCCTTATAGTTTAAGACGTTTATTTGCTACAATATTAGTACATTGCAGCCCCGACAATCCAAGGGAATTGTGGGAACAATTTGAAGATTCAATGTCCGAAGACTTTAAGAACTTAGCCAATGTAACGGCAAAAAAATATACACCTTGTTGTCCTAAATCACATCAATGATATACTATATTCTATGGGTCGTGATATTAATAAGTTCAACCTTGTTTAAGAAACTATCACATCTTCAAAAATGGCAAAAGAAGCGAAGGAAGTATATTTTGAAAGAAGCATCATTGTGAGCAACAAAGATTTACTGTTGCATAGAAAATTAAATAAAGAACAGAAAATGGCATACAACGTTATCCTTCAGAGAGTATTTGCCAACAACTCAGGAGTATTTTTTATTGATGGTCCTGGAAGAAGCGATAAGACATTCTTATATTGTGCCTTATTAGCAACTGTAAGATCTAAAGAATTTGTAGCATTAGCAACAACAACTTCCGGAGTTGCAGCTTCAATCCTTCTGGGAGGACGAACAGTTCATTCACGTTTTATTCCAATTAATATCGATGAAAAGTTTTCTTGCAATATCAGTAAGCAAAGTTCACTGGCGTCTTTGATTCGCGATGCAAAATTGATTGTGTGGGATAAAGTATCAATGGCCAAAAAAACATGACTGAAGCTTTAGATTCTCTTTTTAAAGATATAATGAATACAATGTGCTTTTTGGTGGGAAAGTTATTGTGTTTGGTGGAGATTTTAGACAAACTCTTCCTGTGGTTCGAAGTGGAAAAAAAAGAAGACTTCATTCGAGAAGCATATTGAACTCCGAAATATGGAATAAGCTTGAAAAACTGCGATTATCAGAGAATATGCGTGCAAAACCTGATCCGTCTTTCTGTGAATATTTTATGCGAATTGGAAATGGAAAAGAAAAAACAAACATAGATGGTAAAATAGAAATTCCGAGGTCTTTCATTGTTCCTTATATTACTGAGAAAAAATCACTGGATCTTTTATTCAACATAATATATCCTAATTTGCATACGTCTCTTCACGATACTTTCTTTTTGGCTTCACGTGTTATTTTGACGACAAAAAATGACTTTGTTGATGAAATAAATAATAGACTTATAGCTCAATTTTCTAATGAATCCAAGACATTTGTTGCAATGGATGAAACTATTGAATCCAATGATCAAAGCAGTTTGAGGATTTTCTACATTCGTTAAACCCTGCCGGTTTGCCTCTTTACAAATTAATCTTGAAGGAAAATTGTCATGTTATGTTGTTGCGAAACTTAAATCCTTGTGAAGGTTTATGCAATGGTACACGACTAATATGTTGTGATTTTAAGAGCCGTATTATAAATGTTAAAATTGCAAGCGGTGATTTTACAGATACACGTGTATTTATTCCCAGCATACCGTTGTTATCTTCAGATGATGAGAAGTTACCTATCCCATTTAAAAGAACACAATTCCAATACGCATGTGTTTTGCAATGACAATAAATAAAGCACAAGAACAAACGTTAGATTATATTGGTATTTATTTACGCGAGCCAGTGTTTTCTCATGGGCAGCTATATGTTGCTTTATCGCAAGCAAAGAGTTCAAATCGTATAAAATTATTAATCCGACCATCTACCGTAGACAGCGATGATGACCAATCTATCTATAACATAGTATATGATGAAATCATTCAAAAAGCCCTTCTATAACTTCGCTGCTTTCTTGTTCGTATTCCTTTTGTGACCATACATTATTTATTTCGATGATATTTCTGCGGATTTAAACCATTTGTCTGCAATTTTGTGTGCACTAAATAAGAGTTGGCTTATGTATATGCAAATTCTTGCCAAATTTTTACTTTCTCATATAGTTTTATGATGGCACTTCCCGAGCAACAATCAGTGGATGTATTCGTTTTTGCAAATCTATATGTACAAAAGCTTATTACATATTTATCTGGTTTTTGTTGAACTTTGTACAGCTCACATGGCTGATTTTTACGTAAGGAAAAAAATTCATGTTTTTAACTTCGCCTGTGTTCAAACTATATTGTGACGCAACCGGTCTCAAGCCCGAACAAAGGAGGAGGGTCTATTGTCTATTAATATGATAGTTGTATTTTTATTTTTTTAGTCGCACATAATCACAGTGAATTGGTAATGTTACTATGATTTTATATTTACTCATTGCTACTCTATCAAAATTATTTCCTCTTGTAAAATTTTATATGCCACAATTCAATGTGTTGGCAAAAGAGAATCTATTGTTCATCTAAAAAACGAAATGAGAATTAAGTTAAAAACTTATTCATCTTATATTTTGATGCTTTTATATTCCTTTACTGATTAGTAACACGTGTAATCTGTATTGTAGGTATGTCAAAGAGATCCTATAAAGTAAAATGCTTCCACATCTTTGTAGTAAAAGGTATTGTGACCCTAAGCAAGTTGTAATATAGTAATTTCATTTTCTAGCTTAAACATTGTTTCATTTCTTTATTTTGTATAGATATCTTGGCATATTTCAATGATGTCATCAATTTTACTACTGGAAAATGGTTGGACAATTTGTTCAGATATAATATTCGTTATCTTCTTTTTGCATTGCTACGATGGATACAATTTCTACAACTAACCATAGTTTTTAAGACTTTACACCGTGATTATGTGTCATGACTTGTGTATTTGTTGTTATTTTTCTTAATAATGAAGGAAATAGGTCCATCTCATATTTATAATTCTTTTATAGTTATATATGATATAGACAATGTGGGTTGCTCTTATGGTAAGCACTCTCCACTTTCAATCCCCATTGTGAGATTATACTGGGTTGTTGTTGTTGTTGTTATATATGATATAGAAATTTCATAATAAGAAAAAAATTTATTGCTCTGCAACTTTTGTGGATGGTGATTTTACTTTTCAAAATCAGATATAAAATTGATGTACGGATGGCTGAACGGTTGCGGTATCTTCATGAGGAAGGTAAAAGAAGAATTATCCACAGAGATATAAGGTTCCAAATATATTACTTATTAAGGACTTGAACCTCAGGTATTATTATGACTGCATAATTGTTATTGGTATAAAGTAAAGTCTACTTACTAGAAATAGTATTTGAAATTTCTCACTTACTAACCTTAGTATCATATGAATCTTAATGAATCTTGTGTAAAGGGTCTCAGCTGCTTGAACCTTGAATATTTCCTTTTTCTCTTTCAGATTTGTGATTTTGACCTTGCCAAATGGTTGCCACAGCGATGGACTCACCTCAGTGTACCAAATTTTGAAGGAACATTTGAGTTAGTTTACTGTTGACAGGAGATTCATATGAGGTGGACCGCCTCAAACTTGGTAAGTTTCAACGTTGTTTTTAGTCATAATGGAGTAAACAGAGGTGAATCCATATTTTAATAACAAGTTCAATCACACTTACTATTTTTAGCTTGAGTAATATGTACATACATCAAAAGAACTTAAAACATATGAATAATAAATAACATCTATTTCGTAGCTCGTATTTAGTTGGCTGATTCATGTCTAAAAGAAAATCTATGTTTTACCTCCACGTGTATTCATGTTATAGTTTAACACTACCAGTCCTAAGCCCAAGCAAAGGAGAAGGGTTTATTGTCTACTAGCAGTAACAGTTGTGTCTTTATTTTCTGATTCAAATGTATTCAGTGTCAACTGTTTATGTTAGTAATATCTTTTTCAGCTCAGTTTGCTACACTTTTTGGCTTTTAGTAAGAAAAAACTTTTGAATTTGTTATATGATTTCCTTAGGCTTATCTTTCAGGACCCATTTTAAGTCTAGGTTTTTTTTAGTGGCTTTTTAGCTTTGAATCTAGTCCAGAGACTGTGCATTAACTCAAAGAGCTAAAGGTCCTGCCTTTTACACTTTGTTTTAATTTGGTTATTTAGTTTCATATTATTTTGATATGATTTGAATTTATATAAATGGAATGCATTTTTGTCATCTAAACTAATTCGTTTTTCTTACTTTCATCATGGTGCTTGGCATTAATTGTGGAATACTAATTAGCTTCACTAATTGTAATTTTGAAATCTTATTTTCTCTCAAATTTTTATGTTTTATAGTGCATTTGTGACTCTGCAACTAATATATATAACCTAACCACAAGATATGAAATGCAACTGGATAAATGCTTTACTCTTTGATTGATGTTAAGCAAGTTAATTCTGTACTTGGTTTTACCTCAAACGTTGGCTAATTTTGTGATCAATTGGTCAATTAGGAAAGGACAATTTTCAGAACTTTATAATATTTGAATTTATTTCCCGACATCCCTCAACTTCATTATTTTAGATAGTCAACAATTGAAATCAACTGCTTTGTCCTGTTAGATTAGCTTTTGTTGGAAGTACACTTATTCCAAAAGCATCCTCAGCTACTGTTGTAGAGGTATCTAACATACTAACTGACTGAAATAATTGTTCCATTTCATTTTTTTGTTCTGAAATTGAGATATTTATTTTTAATTTATGAAACCAGACAAGCAGGATGGAAGTTCACAAGTGACTGCTGCAATTCCAACACTCGAAGTCATAATTGATATGGATTCAAATCCAGATGCAACGGTCGTTGAGGTTACCTTCGGGGATTGCCTTGGAGCACTTCTTCACACAGTAAGAATCCATTCTCTTACTATTCGAGTGTTAAATGCTTTTACTGCCAATACTAGTCTTGATTTGCCTAATGTATTTCAGATGAATGCACTAAAAAATCTTGGACTGAATGTTGTTAAAGCTAATGTCTGTCTTGATTCATCTTAGAAGCATAACAAATTCGACATCACAAAAGCGTAAGTTCATCTTGGTTATTCGCTATTCTGTTTCTCTTTTACGTGCTTAGTCCATGGAATCTATCAATCACCAGATATCTGAAAACGCTTTCAAATGAATCTTTTATTGTGAGTCTAACACCATTAGTACCAACAAAGAGAGCTCGAGCGAGACAACAGACACCACTGCTGTAAATTAATGGGAATGAAAACAACTGATCAGGTTAGTTAAATTCTGTACGAGTAACTCTCTTGATTTTGGTTATTAGGAGTGGAAGTTACATATTCCATGTATTTGTAGTACCTTCGCAAGCCCAAAACTTTGACATCACTTTACTTATCGAAGGGGGAAAAATCCAATACTTTAACAAAGGCAAAATCAAGTTAGAATTTTCCCTCCCATAATACTCAAGCATATAAGACTCTACAAATTGCAGTAATCATAAAAGAAGTAACCACACAGACATTAGCGGAGACAGTTAACCCAACAAAGGACCCAAATAATTGTCAATTTGAACAGTGAATAACAATTTTAGACAATTCATGAGATAACTTCACTGGAAAAAAATAACAATACACTCACTAGGATACAACACGGAACTGCCAAAGAGACCAGCAATGGTAGATATGTACTAAAATTATATGTTACCTTTGTGGGATAGAACTTCTTATTACATATCAGAAATTAATGAAGTCATAGGCATATCAAGCTTGCAATGGACTGAAACTTTGGTCTACATCATTCGATCCTTCTTTGCCTGAGCATAATCAGCTACTCGGTAAGAAGAGGCAAATAAGCTCATCCACATTCCAGATGTTGCTCTTTCAATAGGTGATAAGCCTATACAGCCATTGTCACAGGAAAAAGCTTGTCAAGAAAGGTATAGACACCTCCACCTCATAGTAGTGTACCACTCTAAAATAAATAATTTAGAAAGCTGATTGAAGTAGAATAAATTTTAGTTATCTTTGACTAATAGTGCCGTTACTTTCATAGATAATTTGCCTGGCTGGATTGAACCGTGCTGAAATGACATGCAGTTTGTCAGTACTTAAATGTTGAAATACATTATAGTTAACATATATAAGCAGAACCTCTAGCAAATGTTTAAAAAATAAGGAAGCAGGATGACTAGCGCTGAAATGCAGAAAGAATTCTTAAATAGTGTCTTAAAATGCAGAGATCCGTAATGTGGATACCGCAAAATGAGGTCCTTGACCATCTAATAGTTGTTGGCCACAATAACAATTATTTGGAACATATAGAATACCTGCAATGCTCCAGCAAAAGAGGCAACAAGAAGTAAGTGAGTAACGTAGCCAACTGTGTATGTTAATAGCAAGCTGCTCCGAATAATTTGATCCTGTTTTATAAGATTATTAAGAATCAAACTACTGACTTTGCCCTCTTACTATTTGATTTAGAATTGAAATTAGGAATCTGAAACTGAAAATTCCTAGAATTACTTGTATCTGCAATACCGTAAAGCTCGCTATGCTGAAGACAAACGACAACGTTGATCTGTGGGCCTGGGATTTTTGCTTCTTCTACATAGAGTCTGTTGGAATGAGTAATGGTACTAAAGTTCTGTTACTTTTTCACTGTCGATAGTTTAAAGGCATTTCTCTTATTGATTTGGAATTTGACCCTCTGTATGCTATTAAGCAATATTTATTCAGAGTATTAGGCTCATATTATCCAATGTATTCTTGCTTTTTTTGTACTACTTTCTACCAGCTTGAAACACTGTCTTCCATACCGGTAGCTAATGTATTCGTTTTACCCCGATTCAGAAAATTACTTTATCTTTTTCAGTTTCTAGCAAATTCTCATGTCTAAATTATTGACAATAATAGGTTCTATTTTTGGTATCAAAATATTTTCAATTGATTCACATCTTGAAAAATAGAATTCCCTGGTTCGTTATACAGTAGATCAACACAAAGCTAACGTGGACCTTCGATCCTCAATATAGTTGAAACTTTGGTTAAATTAAAATTGTTGCTTTATAACCATACTAATTTTTTCACATGAGAGGAACCACAAAGCAAAAATATGCTTAATATTTCTTACAATCAACAAACAACTTTAGAGTGCAAATTGTTGGGCCCATGCGGAGCATGGGCAATGTTATCTAGTTTAAAGAATAGTACTTTAAAAAAAGGTCGCACGTGAAGGTTGTAATACAAGCAATGGTGTGCCACCATTTAACTTGTACCCTATTTTTAAAAATTATTGATTCGGTAGTCAGCTGATAAAAAAATCCGTAATAATATGACAATTACACCCTTGACAAATCGCGTGATCGTCAACCTCATTCGTGAAAAAAGATCTCCTCCTCTCCTCTCAGCAGCTTTATCAAAAAACCAAAAACTTGTTCAAATTCATCTTCAGAATCACACTTGCATGAAGTTGTTTCACGTTAAAGCTAAAACTTCATGCCAATGTAGCATGAAGTTGTTCCATATTGAAGCTAAAACTTCATGCTAATATAGCATGAAGTTGTTTCAGATTGAAGCTAAAACTTCATGCTAATGCATGCTGAAGTTATTTATCTTGCAGTCTACAGTTTTGGCATGCGTTTTATCCGAAACTTTCGTCTAAACATGCTGAAGTTATTTAGTTCATTTGCGAAAACTTCAGACTAAACATGCTTAAGCTTTTAATTCATTTGCTAAAACTTCATACTAAACATGCTTAAGTTTTTGTCTTGCAGTATGCAATTTTCTAATGAGTTTTTGTTAATGCATGCTGAAGTTATTTAGTTCATTTACTAAAACTTCAGACTAAACATGCTTAAGTTATTTAGTTCATTTGCTAAAACTTAAGACTAAACATGCTTAAGTTTTTTAGTTCATTTGCTTTGCTAAAACTTCACACCAAAATATGCTGAAGTTTTGTCCTACACTTTACAGTTTTGTCATAAGTTTTCTCTGAAACTTCAGTCTAAACAAGCTGAAGTTTTTAGTTCATTTGCTAAAACTTCACACTAAACATGCTTAAATTTTTGTCTTGCCGTATGTAATTTTCTAATGAGTTTTTTCTAATGCATGTTGAAGTTATTTAGTTCATTCGCTAAAACTTCATACCAAAACATGCTGAAGTTTTGTCCTGCAGTCTACAGTTTTGCCGATAGTCTGAAGCACAAAATCTTCTTTTTGAAACGCTTTTAACAAAAAAAATGGGTACGGATGCAAACGAAAAAATAAAACGAGTATAAGTTAAAAGAGAGAGACCAAATAGGCGCCCCATACAATTTTTACGTAATATAGTCGGTCTGTCTTTCGTAACACAAGTATTAGTGACTGATTTTATGGTTCGAATCTCACGTTCTACTTTGATACAAATTTTAGCGTCTAATTCCACGGCTGGAACTCAAGACCTATTTTTAATATTTTGTGAATTTTTATTTTAACATTCTAATTTACTATTAATAATATTCTCTTATATAAAGGAGATGAAGTGTTAAATATCACAAAATTCAAATGATATTTTTATGGTGTCCTACGTAGCTTTAGTTTAGGATCACACAATACAAGTTTTCTCTTTTTTCTATGCAAGATCTTTTCACACTTTAAAAATTTGTATCTGAATAAATTGAAACATATAAAATAAAGGGAGTACTAAAGTTGTCTATCTTGACTTCTACAAAGATTTCTAGTTATAGATATAAATTACTCACACATAATTAATTCGACACCAATCAAAATTTCTTTTAGGAAAATCAAAGAAGTGCGCATTGTAGAGGAAATTATAACTTTTTTATTCTCGCGTTTCTCGACAATACCTCCATTGACAATAGAAAAAGACAAAACTAGTTTTAGAGCGAAAAACTCCCACTTCTCTCTAAAATTCATATACCACTCAACTCTTCAATACTGACCTCCTAGATATCCCAATATAACAACCAAGACACAACCCCTCCCAAACCACCGAGAATAAATCCTCAACAAGCATTAATGGAAACTGAATCCTCTTTCTTCAAGGAAAATTAATGGCTAACAAACATGAAAAAAGATATTTCTATCATATCCCCTTTCCCCCATCATATACCTATGGAAATTAACGCTACTACTGATAACGAGGTAATTCAATTAGAGACAACATGTAGAAATAACTACTTTGTTTCAATTACTATGGAAGATACACAGAGAATTTACTACCCATGGAGATTCTCCCTCATAACTAAATTACATGGCAAGAGAATCCTTCATAAAGTTTTTAAAAACATTAATGGAGCTTTGAAAACCATCTGAGTCGTTTCCACTAATCAATCTGGGGGAGGACTATTACATTGTGCGCTTCAACAAGGAAGAAAACATGGTAAACTCCCTTCAATATGGGTTGTGGTTCATCTGTGGACATTTCCTTTCCTTTCAACGCTATGTACCAACTTTTGTAGCATCTCAAGCGAAGTAATCCTTCACTGCTATCTGGATTCGGCTACCCCAACTCCCTACCGAATTTTATGATGGAGAAATCCTACAAAAAGTTGGGAGTACAATAGGAAGGCTCCTAAAATAGATGTATGTACCTCAACAGCTTTGCGTGGTCGATATGCACGATTATGTGTGGAACTGCCACTAAATAAGCCAGTGAAACCCTCCATCTTCATAGGATCTCATAAGCAACATATACACTACGAACGTGAAAATTTACTATGCAAAAATTGTGGTCATCTAGGTCATCTCACAAGACAGTGCAATCATACCAAACACAATGAAACTACAGAAGAGACAAGGCTAGGGACTCCCCACAACTCAACTCAACCACATGAAGACAAAGAAGAAGTATGGAAGATAGTATCCTTCAAGGGGAAAAAGAAAGTCTCAACAAAAACGGCGGACAACATGCGACTGACAGGTATAAACGTCAAAATATTCGAAGCAAAATCTGGTAAGTTCCTAACCTCACTAAAACTTGCGTACATGAACAAACAATTTCTAACTCTTCCATACCTCTATATAGTTCAGGAGATCACACTGATCTCAATATTAAAACAAAAAAATCACTTTTTGCCACTTGAAGAAGAAGATGTTATTTTGGATAATACCACCAATAAGCCTAATAAAACTATTATTAATAAAAATAATCCTAATAATGAAGTCTACATGACCCCACTACCCATGGATACCATTAACCCTATCACCCCAACACACAAGTCCACCTCCCCTATCCACCTATCCCCTCCCATGCAAAATACTAATGGAGTCCTAATAACCAATAACCTCTCTATTAAAATCCCTAACAAAACACACCCCTCAATACACGGATAAATCAATTGTTAAGAATAATGACAATTTGCATGTGTCGACTGACAAAATACAGTTGGAAATCTATCAAACTACCAATCAAAAAATGGACAACTCAATTTCCCACATAACACAAAACCAATCCCCTCCACTTCCCTTTAAGACAAATACGCTATCCCATTGGCATGACATGCAAATACAACCCCTAATCATTGAAAACCTTGAAAACAATTCTCTTGTTCCCAAGGGTGATAACTTGCCGTCTATAAAGAATTCTACTACCAAAAATAATGCCAAGAATACCAATATCAGTGAGAAGGCGTTATCGCCTAATTCAACTACAAAGACTCAACCATACACAAAAAATGGCAAACTCTCCACTCCTACCAAACCAGATTCTGAATCATCCAAGGATTCTCATTCAACCCCCATCACCACAAAATCATCAACCACTATCATGGGTGGAGATGAGACTAATGGGTCATGCCATATCGTTCAATGTCATGTTGGGGGGGGGGGGGGGAAA